>WBZZ01003300.1:55000-87500 GCA_019918135.1 Paulinella micropora
ACATTTGGCGTGGCTGGGCCGCAGGATCAATTGTAATCCTCGCCACATTTCGCGACTGTCAAAACCCTAGCCTAGTTGACGGTCGAAGTTCGACTGACTGCTGTCCGAAGTATGGAGTTTTGCCGGGGTGCCAACATACGTCTCCATGCTGACAATGTTTTTGCAGGTGCGGGTTGCGCCGCTGCCTGGTGTACTCCATGGTGGCCTTGGTCGCGGTCAGCTTCCGCATCCCCTGCCAGCATCATCATCACCTGCCCGCGACCCCTTTCTCCACAGCGTAGAGCAAGCCCTAGGGGCTCTCGCGTTCCTTCTGTGTTTATCTGATTGTAGAATGCCTTGCTGCAAACTTGAGAGAGAGAGAGAGAGACAGAGAGAGAGAGACAGAGGAGAGAGAGAGAGGGAGAGAGAGAGAGAGAGAGGAGAGAGAGAGAGAAAGAGAGAGAGGGTCGACAAGGAAATTATCTCTGCCTGTTATGATCCAGTCATACCATTTTGCGGGACCGTGAAGGTAGGCTGACAGATGTCGCGAGAAGTTTGCCTCTTCCTTTGGGTTTCGAAGCTGCTGCTGTGGTTTGTTAGTTTGCCTTCTGTCTCTACACGTTCTGGATACTTCGTCTGGTGGGCTCGGGCAGCCTGCAGCAGTCATAGCGTCGGCCACGTGCCTCGCGGCTACCTGTGAATGGGCTCACGCACGTCATCAGCGTGCTCACCGTCCAGTCGCAGGTGCGGCTGCTATCTGCTTGTTAGCTGCGATCCTGCGCGCCTGGACAGACCAAGGCCTCTGTTGCTTGGCTTCCGCGTCGCCTGTGCAGCCCATCGCCTTCTCCCTCCTGTAGACCGCCTGTACAGCCCAGGACCTCTTTTCGCTCCTCTTCGCTTTCTTCCCACTCCTGTACACCGCCTTGCAGCCCATAGCCTATTCCCGTTTGTCCCTAGTCTGACAGTCTCGCGGCGGGCTCGCCGCTGCTCTCTTGCGCAGGACACACACGCGCAGCTATTAACGTACTGAAAAATGAACACTTGATCGAACAACTCTCCAGACACCCGAGGAACCACAAAAATCCTCTATTCAGCTCGAGGCTGTGTCTCGTGCAACAATTTTGTTCAGTCTCTGTTGCATGAATGCTCTTCTCGACACACATTTCGCAGGCCTGCAACGTCATGTTATTTCTCGGCTCGAACATTCCACTGCTTGTTGCTCGCGGCACCTCATCAACCGCGCTACGGCACCATTTACCCCCGTGCCATCGCCAGCTTTCGCCAGCGACCTTCAAACTGTGCAAAATGGCTCGATTTCAAACTCAATTTTTGCAGCCAATGATGGAGATGTTGTGATTCGCATGCATTACTAGAAGCTCAGGACTTTGAAATGACGCGCTCAGCCCTGTCTCTTGAGTATTTACTGAGAACTGCAAGCGAAAAAAAGTAGAATGTTTTTGACTCTTGAAGGTCCGCAACACAACAGCTCTGGACAGCCTAGCTAAGAAATCTTTAGACACAACATGCCAAGGACCATTTGCCTGCCTGATTGCAGATGAGGAGTGTTTCGGTTGACTTCAATCCTTTCGAAAATCTTAGCTTTGTACCTCATGTCTATTGAAAGTCATCAAACTGGTTTCCAACAACAATCCAAGTGAAGCTACTTGAATGCGGTCATCCGCCAATCATCCGACAGCTGTCATGAGTAACTTAGCATAATCAATGGCAAACGTGAAGTCCGGGGTCATCTGAGGATCCTGGCAAAACCGCTGCTACCCATCGGATCCCCATCGAGTCCCCTTCTGGTTCGACTTTTCTTAGAGTATTTTTCATTTGATCATAGTTTCCCTTTTTTTTTTTTTTTTTTTTTTTATATATATATATTGCTGTTGACATTCAAGACAACAAAAAAAATTGATTTTTCTGTTTTGGTTGGAATTTCAGTTTTGGTTGGAATTTTGATTTTGGGTGAAAATTTGAATTTTTCAAATTAACTGCTATATTCGTCCGCAAAATATCGTAAATTTTCGCGAAATGTTACCGTTAAATTTGAAAATTTGAATTTTTGTCACAAAAATGAAAAACTGTCACAAAAATGAAAATCTGACACAAAAATGAAAAACTAATTTTTGTTGTTGTCTTGAATGTCAACAGCAATACCGTGGTGCGCAGTGACAAACACGTTTGAGAGGAAAGACTAATCAGTTGAAAAGTTGAAGCAAGCTGACGGGCAGACCGGCTCGTTGGAAGTCAGGTTGAATCACTAACCAGTAATGATTAATATGATTTACACAAGCATTATTTTGAAATTTCAAATCAATTGTGCGCGACGGTCTAGTAAGACAAAAGGTATCGGACCAAACACCGACATCAGTGAGTGGCAGTTACTGTCATAACTTCTGTAACTAGGACACCAGTCCACTCCTTACGAGCTCCATGAAAGAGAATGCAGAACCGTGACAACGGATTCAGTGCTAACCAACTTCGGTATTATTGTAATAAAAGAAAGGGTAGCCAAAACTGAAAACCCCAACACAACAGGTCGTAGTGAACTCAGAAAAAGGAAGTATCACTTTGACAGGGGAACGTTTGATAGTATTTTATTAATATAGTCCGCAGCCTGCACAAATGCCAAAGCACAGTGAGCAACTTCAAAATATGACGGTATATAACTCATAAATGCTATTCCTGCAACTCAGCTAGCCATAAATTCCCAGTCACTTAAGTTTTTTTTTACGCAAACACTGTTTTAATGAAATATTAATGCTACGAGACTTGCCACTAGTAGGATTAAGTGGAAAAGGTAAGAGGAAAATGGAACGGTGGTATATATTAATATCGAGTCAAAGAGATGTGATTAATACAAAAGAGGTAAAAATGAAGCGTAAAAAAAAAAAAAAAAAAAAACTTGAAAAACTTGACAACTTTGAAACAAAAAAACTTGAAAAAAAACTTGAAAAAATTATTAATAGAGGAAAAACCAAAGAGTGAGGCTCCGAAAGTAAAAGGGAAAATGAGTGACTGAGCCTTGAAGAGACAGCGGTAAATAAAAGGTGTACACACTGAAAGGAGAGTCTCAGAGAGAGACAGAAAAGACGGTCACACTGAAATAAAAGTGATAAAAATCAGAAAACTTCAACAAAGGGCATGGTGTGACAAGAGTGTCAAATTATACTGCTAAAAGAAAAGAGCACAAAAGAATAAAAACACAGAAACGAGTAAGAAGGAGAAAAGGGGAAAAAAAGATGAAAGAAGGTAAAAAGAGAAAGATAGAAGCTCAGGGTCAGAAAAAAGAAAGTGAAGAAAAGGAAGTAAAAGTATATCTATGATACACAGAAAGACATCATGAGTCAAAGAAAAGCAAAAAGAACAGGGATGGATATATGTGATAGTAGTAGCTTTGACAGAAGCAGCACATGTAACAGTAGTAACACAAACAGAGGTAACAGTAGCGGCAGTACGACATATGTTATATATGTAAGAGGAAGGAGAAGGAGAAGGAGAAGGAGAAGAAGAAGAAGAAGAAGAAGAAGAAGAAGAAGAAGAAGAAGAAGAAGAAGAAGAAGAAGAAGAAGAAGAAGAAGAAGAAGAGGAAGAAGAGGAAGAAGAAGAAGAAGAAGAAGAAGAAGAAGAAGAAGAAGAAGAAGAAGAAGAAGAAGAAGAAGAAGGAGAAGAAGAAGAAGAGGAAGAAGAGGAAGAAGAAGAAGAAGAAGAAGAAGAAGAAGAAGAAGAAGAAGAAGAAGAAGAAGAAGAAGAAGAAGAAGAAGAATTGAAGAAGAAGAATTGAAGAAGAAGAAGAAGAAGAAGAAGAAGAAGAAGAAGAAGAAGAAGAAGAAGAAGAAGAAGAACTGCACAAAGGCCTATGGTCCTTCCAGGCCAAGCGTTGACACGTCACAGAGCAATACCGTGCTCGTTGACACCGTGAACAGCGACTCCCATATCCCGCCGCCTTTCCACAATGAGAGCACTAAACGGGCCGCTCGCTCCCAAGGTCTTAGCCAAGAGCATATCAGGGCCCTCTCCAGACTCACACAAGACGGAAAACCAGCTGTCCTTACTGTCATCCGAGTCGTTGTCCTTGTCCAAGCTGTCTCGGGTGCCTAGCAAGCTAGCACGCATGCAAGCAAGCACGCACGCAAATAAGCAAGCAAGCAAGCACGCAAGCAAGCACGCAAGCACGCAAGCAAGCAAACACGCAAGCAAGCACGCAAGCACGCAAGCAAGCAAGCAAGCAAGCAAGCACGAAGGCAAGCACGAAGACAAGCACGAAGGCAAGCACGAAGGCAAGCACGTGCCCAGCTGCAGGTACCAGAGCCAGCGGCTGGGGCGAATGAAACTGCACGCAAGCAAGCACGCGAGCACGCAAGCAAACACGCAAGCATGCAAGCACGCAAGCAAGCACGCACGCACGCAAGCAAGCAAGCACGCAAGCACGCAAGCACGCAAGCACGCAAACAAGCACGCAAGCAAGCAAGCAAGCAAGCATTGCACGCAAGCACACAAGCAACCACGCACGCAAGCAAGCGCGCAAGCAAGCGCGCAAGCAAGCACGCAAGCACGCAAGCAAGCGTAGCACGCAAGCAAGCACGCAAGCACGCAAGCAAGCAAGCACGGAAGCATCGCAAGCACGCAAGCAAGCAAGCAAGCAAGCACGCAAGCAAGCATCGCAAGCAAGCATTACAAACACGAAAGCACGCAAACAAGCAAGCAAGCAAGAAAGCAAGCACGCAAGCAAGCACGCAAGCAAGCACGCAAGCAAGCACGCAAGCAAAGCGCACACAAACAAAGCACACAAGTGAGCACATAAGCAAGCAAGCAAGCAAGCACGCAAGCACGCGCAAGCAAGCACGCAAGCACGCGCAAGCAAGCGCGCAAGCAAGCGCGCAAGCAAGCACGCAAGCACGCAAGCAAGCACGCAAGCAAGCACGCAAGCAAGCACGCAAGCAAGCACGCAAGCAAGCACGCAATCAAGCACGCACGCAAGCAAGTATGCATTTAAGCACACATGCATGCATGCACGCAAGCAAGCAAGCAAGCAAGCACGCAAAAAAGAACTATACATTAGGTATTCATTACTGAAAGTTGAAAGCAGTTAGTAAGTCCTTAGTAACTCTATGAGAGTGTAGGATAGTATTTAAGCATTGTCATACAGAGCTAGGCTGAAGTAAGTAATGGATTCAGAGAAATTCTTTGCGCAGCACAGCTGTTGCGACCCCGGGAAAGAGAAAAACCTGCTGAATATGCAAATGTGTTATTATCTAGAGTTGGCGCATAAGTAAATGAAGGTCTGTGCAAGGTTAGAATTGTTAAGTGGCATGGAATGATGATGAGAGCACAGACCAAAAATTACGCAGGAATTCAGCGGGCAGGTGCACGTGGTTGCGACATTCTAAAAAACAGAACAGATTATGTAAAACAAACAAGAATATGCTGAAGTTTCATTATATGGTTATTTAACTCTGAGTTACATTATAGTACCATCCTGTTCGAGTTCCAATATGTAGGAGTGGTAAACAAAAATCTGGGCTGCGCATCACAACTTTTTTTAAACTAGAAATGAAAAAAACAACGCTTAATATGCAAATGGTTTATTAATATCCACAGTTAGAGAACAAGTAAATGGAAGTCTGTGCAAGGTTAGAATGATAAAGTAGCATGGAATGATGAGGAGAGCACAGACCAACAATTACGCAGGAATTCAGTGGTCAGGTGGTTGACTCAGTCTAAAAACCAGAAAAGATTATATGAAACAAAGAAGAATAGGCAGAAAGTTTTATTGTATGATTAGTCAAGTCTGAGTTACATTTCTAGTACCATCCCGTTAGAGGTGCAAGATATAGGACTGGAAAACAAAAATCTGCGCTAGCGCAGGTATGACTTCCGCAACTCTAATACAAAAAAGAGGTACAGACATACAAAAATAGGGCTAGTCAGAGCTTAACACCTAGGCTACCTAACTCTGTGATAAGTAAAGAGGAGCTAACCAGCCTCAGGACACGCTTCCACCGGAAGAGACTTACGCTAGCGCAGTCTGAACAAAAAAGAAGTGGGAGCGTATTGAAGAAAGTAATGCATTACATTGAAAAAAAAATTGACACAGACTTTCATAAACATGTGTTCTATCTCGTGAGAGTACATAAACGCTTTTGGGAGTGTAGCTGGATACAACCAAATGAAAAGAAAAATAATTTCCTGCGTAAATTAATTTGGGATTTTCTGTTGTTTTCCTATACATACACTGCAAGGAAAGAATACATACACTGCAAGGAAAGAAAAAAGAAAGGAACAAACTTAACGCAGACTTGTAATATGATGAAATAAAGGTCTGCTGTGATAAAAAGCAAGCAAAATGGATCAGAAACATCAGAAGAGAAGAGAGAACGACAATATCCTGCGTAAATTTGGGATTTTTGGTTGTTTTCCTAATACTATACACTTGGTCCGTGGCGGTCGGGACGCGTGAATGATTGGCCCAGTGCCGACGGAACGGCCAGTACTTACTAGTGGTTGGCCCAGTGTTGGCGAAGGACAATAGCGGCCGGGCAGTTCACTCCCTCGCTTCATTTCTATTTCCTATCTCTATACACCTACATACATAAAAAACCTATAAAAGGCCAACCTGGAGTCCGTTCTGGTCGGTGAACGTGCCACATGGGAATGTGGAACAACACGATCCGGCAGCCAGACGGATGTACCAAACCCGCCAATAATTACAGATATAGTGTCTTTGTCCACATATATTATTTTATTTTGTCTTCATTTTATACCCCTCTACGGGAAGCGCTGTCAAATTTATAAATTCACACCACCGGATAGATAAATAGTTAATAGTTCAAGTTGATCATACTGTACGATAGATCAGCACAGATGGATATACTATAATATATTTTATTTCTATATGTTATGACTACCTACGTGATCATATATATATATATATATACATATATATATATGTATATACATATATATATAATATTCTTATGTATGTATACATATATGTATGTATGTATTATGTATGTATGTATGGTATGTATGTATGTATATATGTATATTTTATTATATATATATATATATGTATATATATTATATATAACCTCTTGGAGAGAGTGAGGGTAAAAGTAACGTTAGCATGTTTTGGGTCTGTGTTTTTCTAATTTTCACAGAATAGATGTATTAGGACCTACAATCAATTTAATAATTTACTTTGATCCAGGGGGGGGGGGGGGGGGGGGGGGGGGTGTTAGACCTGTTAATATAATTAACCGGATAGTCAGTAATACTATGGTCCGGCATATGTAATGTGTGTCGTTAGAGCCATTACTATGTCCGGCCTAGTATGTGTTCGGGCTGCTCCCTTTGCGCCCTTTTCTCAATAAAGTTTCTACTGTAGGCCACAGCTAGTATACGGCAGATTATTAAGTTATTCTCACAAAATGATAAAAAGCTACAAAAATGTGGCTCCCTCTGTATAAAAGGCATCTATTGCTTTCAAAAAATCATTGTCAATTATCCAACGTGGCAAAGATCAACACCTATATTGTGGTCGACCCTAAAAAACATATAATTGTCCATTTTTTCCCCCTTACATATTTTTCATTTCAGGACCATTTTGCCGTTAACACTTATATTCAAATTCAAATTCAAAAGTTAAAATGACAATCATTCTTCTACGCCACAATTCAATATTCCAGCTTTCTATAAATAATAATAAAAAAAACAGAATAAAAAAATGTTAAAAACTCATTGCATAAAAAGTGCGCCCGTTTTACCAACTCTTAAAATCGTTAGTCATAGCTATTTCAATGCCACTCACCGTTACTTGGATAGTTGATTTGTCAATAGGGCTGGACTGTCGATAATGCAAATGTTAACTGAAAGGTTTTAATACATCACTTACCAGTCATAATTATAATTACGTAACTTAGTCAGAGTCAGTACGCATCAGACCAGCATCTAAGTTAGTCAATTTTGTGACGTGACAGTCTTCGTCTTCGCGGTGATGTACTCCTGCTTTAAACCCATACTTTTCTCGGTTCCAAGGCTCAAAACCTTTGGGTAGCTCCCCATTATGGAACCTTTACCGATCTCTCTCAGGATCAATGCGGCTACTTAGCAAGAGTCTTCACGCAATATGGAAACGCAATAACGCGTATAAGTAGAAGAACTGAACGTACCCCAAGTTCCTCCATGCTACTAACAGGGATTACCACGCCGACGACAGTAGCGACGTCAAGGTGAAGGATTTACTGATGCCAGGTAAGCCAGGTAAACACATTTTTGTAACGTACTTGGGGCCCCGGGTTTACGATGACGAGCGAAGATTGGCTACGGAAGCCTTCACCAAAGCTCATGATCGGCTGCCGCGCTTAATCGGTAGCGAGGACAAGGGAAGAGAGTTTGATCCCGTCTGGCGGCTGAATGTCCCAATCTTCAAGCCAGGGCGCAAGAAAGCAAGCAGCTACATTGAAGCTTACATGGTCGACATACAATAATAATAATAATAATAATAATAATAATAATAATAATAATAATAATAATAATAATAATAATAATAATAATAATAATAATAATAATAATAATAATAATAATAGTGCTTCTCTGTCAATGGCTGATGCATTTCTGCACATGCGCCTCCATCGTCTCACCCGTGAGGGGAGTACGAAGAATTGACAATAAGCTCTAATGACACCCCCGCAAGGGCAGTTCCAACACTTCCAGACGGGCCGGTATGTTCAATGAAAATACTTGTCCAGACGGATCGGTATGTTCAATGAAAATACTGGTGGCACCGACGGGAATCGAACTGGCGACAGGGCCCAGATGGTAGAACTTGACCACTGTGCTATCACGGTGTCCAATAATAATAATAATAATAATAATAATAATAATAATAATAATAATAATAATAATAATAATAATAATAATAATAATAATAATAATAATAATAATAATAATAATAATAATAATAATAATAATAATAATAATAATAATAATAATAATAATAATAGTGCTTCTCTGTCAATGGCTGATGCATTTCTGCACATGCGCCTCCATCGTCTCACCCGTGAGGGGAGTACGAAGAATTGACGATAAGCTCTAATGACACCCCCGCAAGGGCAGTTCCAACACTTCCAGACGGGCCGGTATGTTCAATGAAAATACTGGTCCAGACGGATCGTTACGTTCAATGAAAATACTGGTGGCACCGACGGGAATCGAACTGGCGACAGGGCCCAGATGGTAGAACTTGACCACTGGGCTATCACGGTGTCCATAAATAATAATAATAATAATAATAATAATAATAATAATAATAATAATAATAATAATAATAATAATAATAATAATAATAATAATAATAATAATAATAATAATAATAATAATAATAATAATAATAATAATAATAATAGTGCTTCTCTGTCAATGGCTGATGCATTTCTGCACATGCGCCTCCATCGTCTCACCCGTGAGGGGAGTACGAAGAATTGACGATAAGCTCTAATGACACCCCCGCAAGGGCAGTTCCAACACTTCCAGACGGGCCGGTATGTTCAATGAAAATACTGGTCCAGACGGAGCGGTATGTTCAATGAAAATACTGGTGGCACCGACGGGAATCGAACTGGCGACAGGGCCCAGATGGTAGAACTTCACCACTGGGCTATCACGGTGTCCTAAATAATAATAATAATAATAATAATAATAATAATAATAATAATAATAATAATAATAATAATAGTGCTTCTCTGTCAATGGCTGATGCAAATCTGCACATGCGCCTCCATCGTCTCACCCGTGAGGGGAGTACGAAGAATTGACGATAGGCTCTAATGACACCCCCGCAAGGGCAGTTCCAACACTTCCAGACGGACCGGTATGTTCAATGAAAATACTGGTGGCACCGACGGGAATCGAACTGGCGACAGGGCCCAGATGGTAGAACTTGACCACTGGGCTATCACGGTGTCCATAATAATAATAATAATAATAATAATAATAATAATAATAATAATAATAATAATATAATAATAATAATAATAATAATAATAATAATAATAATAATAATAATAATAATAATAATAATAATAATAATAATAATAATAATAATAATAATAATAATAATAATAATAATAATAATAATAATAATAATAATAATAGTGCTTCTCTGTCAATGGCTGATGCATTTCTGCACATACGCCTCCATCGTCTCACCCGTGAGAGGAGTACGAAGAATTGACGATAAGCTCTAATGACACCCCCGCAAGGGCAGTTCCAACACTTCCAGACGGGCCGGTATGTTCAATGAAAATACTGGTCCAGAAATAGACCGGTATGTTCAATGAAAATACTGGTGGCACCGACGGGAATCGAACTGGCGACAGGGCCCAGATGGTAGAACTTGACCACTGGGCTATCACGGTGTCCATAATAATAATAATAATAATAATAATAATAATAATAATAATAATAATAATAATAATAATAATAATAATAATAATAATAGTGCTTCTCTGTCAATGGGATAATAATAATAATGAGCTCTGCGTGGGCGCCGGTCAGCTGCGAGGAGATCTTCCGCACAGTGCTGTAGAACTCCCGCAGGCCCCAGAAGTCCGCCTGACTCTGCGCGCGATAGACCTGCAGGATAGTAATGATAATATTATTAGTAAGTACAATAATAATGATGATGGTGATAATAATAATAATAATAATAATAATAATAATAATAATAATAATAATAATAATAATAATAATAATAATAATAATAATAGTGCTTCTCTGTCAATGGCTGATGCATTTCTGCACATGCGCCTCCATCGTCTCACCCGTGAGGGGAGTACGAAGAATTGACGATAAGCTCTAATGACACCCCCGCAAGGGCAGTTCCAACACTTCCAGACGGGCCGGTATGTTCAATGAAAATACTGGTCCAGAAATAGACCGGTATGTTCAATGAAAATACTGGTGGCACCGACGGGAATCGAACTGGCGACAGGGCCCAGATGGTAGAACTTGACCACTGGGCTATCACGGTGTCCATAATAATAATAATAATAATAATAATAATAATAATAATAATAATAATAATAATAATAATAATAATAATAATAATAATAATAATAGTGCTTCTCTGTCAATGGCTGATGCATTTCTGCACATGCGCCTCCATCGTCTCACCCGTGAGGGGAGTACGAAGAATTGACGATAAGCTCTAATGACACCCCCGCAAGGGCAGTTCCAACACTTCCAGACGGGCCGGTATGTTCAATGAAAATACTGGTCCAGAAATAGACCGGTATGTTCAATGAAAATACTGGTGGCACCAACGGGAATCGAACTGGCGACAGGGCCCAGATGGTAAATAATAATAATAATAATAATAATAATAATAATAATAATAATAATAATAATAATAATAATAATAATAATAATAGTAATAACAATAATAATAATAATAATAATAATAATAATAATAATAATATGTATGTATGTATCGTCTGCCAATTGCTGAGCCAAAAGGCCATTTGCATCCTGTCCTCCATTCCATAAGGAAAGTCTCCACACCAATCGGTGGAATAAAGGAAGTGACGGCATAGAACATTTCTCTAGGAGCTTTATACCAATCAGCCCATGGAAAGGGACCGATGGCCTATGTACTCCCCAAATAATAATAATAATAATAATAATAATAATAATAATAATAATAATAATAATAATAATAATAATAATAATAATAATAATAATAATAATAGTGCTTCTCTGTCAATGGCTGATGCATTTCTGCACATGCGCCTCCATCGTCTCACCCGTGAGGGGAGTACGAAGAATTGACGATAAGCTCTAATGACACCCCCGCAAGGGCAGTTCCAACACTTCCAGACGGACCGGTATGTTCAATGAAAATACTGGTCCAGACGGAGCGGTATGTTCAATGAAAATACTGGTGGCACCGACGGGAATTGAACTGGCGACAGGGCCCAGATGGTAGAACTTGACCACTGGGCTATCACGGTGTCCACTAATAATAATAATAATAATAATAATAATAATAATAATAATAATAATAATAATAATAATAATATCCCCCACCCCCTTCCGTCCCTCTGTATCACTGTGCTCCCCGTCCTCTATATTATCTACTTTTCATCATCGTTTGACATCCTTTTTGCAGGTTTCCATGGAACCACCGAAAAGCGCTATGGTGCGGAAGTCTGGCAACTCCCTTTCCTCAACTTCCATTGCTTTCGCAGGGTCGTAGGGATATTAAACCTTAGCTTTAGCTCGGTCATTGAACGCCAGCGTGACGCACTCAGCATGCCAGGCACTGATGCCTCTGGCATAGTTCTCCATTTTGTAACGGAAGTCGGAATAGTTCCGAGTGGTACCATCCAACTGCGGGATGGACGATACGGAGATGTGGAATAGACGATATGGAAATATGGGACACAACAGTGGAAACGGAAGATAAAGGGTTGCTGAAATATCGATAATTAGCAAGCGACATGGACGGTTAGGGGGGGGAGGGGTATGGGCTATGCGGGTATGGGGGGGGGGGGGGATGGGCGATACCGGTATGGGGGGGGGGGGGGGGGGGAATGGACGATACCGGCATGGGGTGATCGCGTTTCTTGAGCTTTTCCCACACTCAGCACGCACTGTACACTTATCAGTGAGCATTTCAACAGGACCCCACAGGCTGTCGAGTGGAATCTTGGTCCCATAACGAACAGCTCCAGTGATAGCATGTTTCTCCTCCCCACGAGCCAGAGTCAGAGGACACTCCTGACTCCGGATCAGACACTGAAGGCAGCGTCTCAGACGGCGCTAGACAGAGACCCAAGACGGAAAAGGAAGAAGGCAAGACACCTGCAACAGACAAACCGAAAGAATGGGCAAACTGTTAGACGAACAGAAGGCACAGTGGAAAGAGAAGAGAGCTAAGAGACTGAAGCGCGAGAAGAGAAAACAGTCCAAACGAGCATACTCATTAAGAGTAAGAAACATACAGAAAGAGAATAAACATTATGAAGGCATGCGTACACTGCAACTCATTCTGTCTGTCGCTTTCTCTCACCCTGTTGTTGTACGATATTTGCGCACTAAGACAGTGACTGGACCGATAGAGCTAGTAGAGGCAGTTAGGGCCAAGTTCGGTTCAATCTCCGGGGTCAGCAAAAATGTTAAAGCACAGATATTCGAAAACATGTACCCCAAACCAGGACAAAATGTGGATGTATGGTTGAATGACTATATTGCCATGAAAGGAGAGGTAGAGAGTCATCGAACACATCCATTTGACGAGGATGACCTCATAAGAGGACTGCTTGCAAAGCTCGCACGACACTCCGCATACGGAGAGAGTTTCAAAGCACTACACTTCAACCTACCACCTAACCTAAAACCCAAATTTTATGACCTAGTCGATAGTGCGAGAGACACATGAGCACTATGGAGAAAGGACAAGTGGAAGGGAGAAGAGAGGAAGGAGAGACCTGACAAGAACACGAAGCAGAAGAGAGAGACAAACCTCGTGTTAGGTGATCAGGGAGATGAGGGGGATGGGGGTAAGGGCAAGTACAGAAAGTTTAAGAAGAAGGAAGAGTGGTGGCTTAAAGTCACTTGTTACGAATGTAATGAGAAAGGTCACACAAAGAAGTATTGCCCAGCGAAGAAACCCCGAAAGAAAAGTCAAGTGAGCGAAGACAAGAACGACAATAATAAGAAGAAGGGAAAACCTCAGAACAACAAGAACAAAAAGTCTCACAAAGACGTAAACCTCATCAGAGAGGAAGAACAGGAAGGGGACACAGAAACCGATAGCGACGCTTTACTCGTTTTCATGGGGGGAGATGTCCTAGACGAAATTGGGGAAACCCCTGATGAAGAGAGAGGCAGGGAGAGAGCGAATGTCGAGTCTGGGGAACCCCAGACTGAGCCAGGTGTTCGTCCCCAGTGTCATCAATTCAAAGTGACGGAAGGGAGTCCCTCCGCCACACCAATCTCACGCTCTCGCAGTCAGCTAACCAGGGGCATCTCCACAAACACCCCACAGCGTCAAAACTCAGCCCCTAAAACACCTCCGACAGCCATTGCGAGGTACAGTCGAGACAAACCGAGGTCCCTTAAATGTCACGGGAAAAACAAAAAGAACAATCTTTGTCAGATCTCCCTTAAAAAAAGACAAAAGGAGGCCTAACGCTGCGCATTGCCAAGCTTCTCGTTTGACCTGTGGCTTGTTTTGCGGATATCACGCCAAGAAACAAGACAAAGAATACCCCTTGTTAGATTTAGCTGTCAGCCCTGACCTCCGCCCTCCTAAATCCCCTTATTACCCTGATGAGAGAGGTTTGAGAGAAGATGCGAAAGCGAGAGGGATGGTCATACCACACAACCTTACCGCCACATTCACTGACCAAACTCCACAGAGGGAGGGAGAGAACGAGAAGAATAGGCGAAGGGGGAAGTAAGGGGGAGTAGGCGTCAAGGGCCAGCACCGCAAAAACTCACCTCCGCCACACAGACACCTCACACCACACCATCCACACACGTCACGCAGACAGACGACACGCCAGTGCAGAGAGAGAGAGAGAGAGAGAGAGAGAGAGAGAGAGAGAGAGAGAGAGAGAGAGAGAGAGAGAGAGAGAGTAGTGATGAGGATGAAGACGAAGAAGAGACGGAAGAGTATGACGATGACTATGACTCACGATGCTCTGATGAGATAAGACATGACATGGCAATTGCAGCATGTCAGGATGATGAGGACATAGACACTGAGTTTTTGCAGTACACACGCAAAGGGAATGTGAGGCGATATGCACAGAAGCACAAGAAAGAAACGCACGATGTAAGTGTCTGCCGCATTGCCCAGTGCTGTTGTAGGAACCGGGGAGGCCAAGACGAAACGACGGGGAGGAACCGCTGCAACCCCAACACCACAACCAGGTCCAACACTCCAAGCTCAGCCACACATCAACACACCACCCATCATCACTTTTAGAGACATAGCACAGCTCGCTCAACAACTCACGTCAACATGCACTAGAGAAAGCAGTGGTGAGGTGAAGAGAGTGAGTTAAGGGAAGTTGGTGCTAGATGAGTTCTTGACAGATGTGGTGAAAGCGATAAAGGGAGTGTATGTAGCGCACGCAGCCCGCGCAACACTATCCCCACCAGCACAGACCCAAGACAGCAACACTCCACAGCCACCAGCACCATCACAACACCAGAACAGCAACAGAACTATGCACTAGTGTTAGATGGGCAGGGAGGGAGAGATAGGAAGAACACGATAGTTCAGGATAGCGGGTCGTCCCGAGACATAGCATGCAACCCTGAAATATTACGTGACGTCAAGTCCGTACCTCCTGTCAAGCTAGTAGCAGGTAATGGAGAGTGCACAGTAGAGGTGTAGTGGGGTGAAAGGGGAGGAAGCCCCAAAAGAGAGAGAGAGAGAGAGAGGAACGTAGACAGGCAGAGGGCAAAACGGGGGAGGTAACGCTATATGCGTCTTACCCCTGCAAGCCAGGTTCAATTAGAAAGGTAGATATAGAATTGTTCCACTATGCTTGTGGACACTATAGCATTAAGAAGATGAGAGCTCTGGCAAATGCATTAGGCATAAAGCTAGTAGGAGACGAGAAAAAGGTAGAGTTCTGCGAATCCTGTATGATAGGTAAGGCGAAGCAGTTGCCTAGGTTTAAGGTTAATAGGATAGAGAGAGCTAGTAAGCCAGGCGTAGTACTACACATAGACACCGGAACGTGGTTGGTACGTTCAATACACGGGAAGAGGCACAAATCTTCGGTTACGGACGATTACTCGTTGTTTATTAAAGACTATTATCTTTCGCATAAGAATGAATTCATTGACTGCATTAGGCAGGCAGTAGCGTTTTACGAGAGACAGACAGGAAATAGAGTACGAGAAATAAGATGTGATCAAGAATTTGATGTCCCTAAAGAAGTGATAGAGTGGTGGAAACCTAGATAGTTTATTTGGAAGACGTCGGCCACGGGGGACAAAGATTGTAACCCAATTGCTGAGAAAGCCAATGACACCACGGCTGGGGGCCGCGAGAGCTATGAGTTATCACGCCCACCTGCCCATTTCTTTCTGGGCAGAGATGGAGCACTCGGCCACCACACTACACAACATCTTGCCTGCCACCCAAGTGCCAAGAAAAGGGTTGTCCCCCTATGAACAGCTGTTAGGAAGGAAACCGTTCTTGACAAACCTTAGACCAATAGGATGCATGGGGGTGATGTTCACAGGCAAATTTAGGAAGGGACAGTTTAGAGGAAAGAAAGTTATGCTAGTAATGTGTGACTTATTTAGAGAGCTATATAGAGTGTGGGACGGTAGAAAAGTAATAGCAGGAGTTAGGAACGTACGGTTTAACCCGTACGTAATAGGGAAGGAAGCACATCCAGACAGAACACTAGAGTGGGATGAGGATGTAGCTGAGGGGGAGCGTGGGAGTAAGGATGTCGATGTTGAACAAACACACTCCACACCCACCACCACAGTCACTACCACCCGCACACAAGAGGACACGACACAGACTCATGACGATGACGACACATATGACCATGTCGATGATGTTAGTCAGTCAGATAGTCAACAAGAACAGGGGGAGTATGGAGGGGACACGGGGGGAGTCAGCTTAGATCGCAAACACACATCAACACAGGATAGCTTTTCTACACAGGACATCGACACCACACCGACAGCTGCACCCCATCCCACAGGCACAGCCCCACAGACAACTAACACAGGACTAGGACATGCACACGCACTCACAGATGCATCTGACCCTCAAGCACAACACGAGAGAATAGCATATGAAGAGAGTGAGAAACCTAGTAAAGGAAGAACATGGGAGCAGAGTGATGAGATCACAGAAGCAAACATAGTCCATGAAGGAAAAAGAGTAAGACGACAAGCACACCAACCACCATCACGACCGCATAGTGCATCCATCCGTTCATCCATTCATTCGCCCATGTATGCTTTCATTCATTTTCATCCACTCACTCACTCGCTCATTAGTTCATTTATTTATGTATTAATGTATTTTTTGATATTTACATCATGCACTGTGGTCCTGTGCCTGGCCAAGGCAAGCACGAGTGAATATTTCTCGTTCTTGAGTATAACCAGCAATTTCTTCAATCGACTTGTTCTCAGTCAAAACTTGCGTCCAGGCCCTGTGGTCCTGTGTCATGGCTCATAAGAAAGCCGTTGGTGAGAGCTTTCAAATAAGCTGCTACACAAGCGATGAAGATCACAATTGGCTGAGGCTGATTCTACACCGCCCAAAGTGTCGGGTTTCGGGTGTGAATGTGCCACCACAGGCCAGGCTTTGCAGGCCGCAAATGCCAGAAGATGGCACCCAAAACCGGGGATTTTGTGGTTATAATAACTCTGAGAGCGAGGCGCTGGAAGTGACTGCTGATTGTACTTAAGAATAAGGAACATATCCTGTGCTCATGTCGTGTGGTGCTGACTGTCCTGTGTTAGTCACACGGTGCTGTTGTGGGACCACTGGGAAGATGGGTACGAGGTGGAGCCGCGCCGGCCTTTGCAGAGCACCACCAGGATCTGGGGCGACCGAAACCTAAGCAACGGTTGCTTACTTGCTTACTTACTTGCTTACTTACTTACTTACTTACTTGCTGAAGATGCTCCTCCCTTGGTCTCGTCGGACGACTTCGTGACACCACGCATGAGCAAGCTGGTGATTCAGCTAGTGGAGACATTCGCCAGTATTGATGGTGCGGAGGAACCCAGTGCAAATTCTCCCAAATACGACGGCGGCGACCGGATCTGGGCCACCTACCCCATCAGGATCGACAAGCTCGGATACATGTTCAATACCAACATTGGCGCTTCTTCGGGGGGCTTGTACATCAAGTTCGGGAATAGCATTGCCGCTCTGAACTCGCCATACGCCGGCACGGAGTTCTACGTTCCCTTGGGCTTACTGAGTGCTAGTCAAGCGGCTGACGATAGCTGGGACCAAACCCAGACCTTGACCAGCTTCAACTACATCAGTCCATACCTGCTTGGATACGTGCAGGTACATTTGCCCCTTGCCACCCACCTAACCCTAGCCCTAACCCTGACCCTAACCCTCACCCTCACGCTGACCCTAGCCCTAGCCCTAACCCTAGCCCTAACCCCAGCCTTAACCCTAGCCCTAAGCTTAGCGCTAACCCTAACCCTAACCCTAGCCCAAACCCTCACCCTAACCCTTCTGCGCTGCTGCACCTACCTGCTCGGATGATACAAACATGAATGCAGATGATGCCGACAATGCATGCATGATGCTATGTACAGACGTACGTTCCTACTTACATATGTACTAAGCATGTTTGTGTATATATGCATGCATATATCTAATAATCAATCAATCAATCAATCAACCAACAACCAGTCAATCAACATGGATGACCATACCTGCAGGTGCTCTGCTACACGCCCTGGACCGAAGTCTGCCAGTCGGGCTCGGCTTCCCTGTGCCAGGCTTGCGCGCACTGTCGTTCGCTGTGAAAATGGGCGATCGGCTCGCAGCCACGCAGCCGGTGACTATCTATCTATCTATCTATCTATCTATCTATCTATCTATCTATCTATCTATCTATCTATCTATCTATCTGTCTGTCTGTCTGTCTCTGTCTGTCTGTCTGTCTCTCTGTCTCTGTCTATCTCTGTGTGTGTGTGTGTCTGTCTGTCTTTCTGTCTCTGTGTGTCTATCTATCTATCTATCTATCTATCTATCTATCTATCTATCTATCTATCTATCTATCTATCTATCTATCTATCTATCTATCTATCTATCTATGTAGGTGACAGTGTCGTTCAACTACGCCCAGAACGCCCTCGCCCAGGTAGATAGCATACATACATACATACATACATACGTACATACATACATACATACATACATTCATACATGACATGCATACATGACATGCATACATACATACATATATACACACACACATACATACATACATACATACATAACATACATACATAGAGAGACAGGTTGATAGGCGGCACGGTGTGTTTGTGTGTGTGTGTGAAAGGGAGAGAGAGAGAGAGAGAGAGAGAGAGAGAGAGAGAGAGAGAGAGAGAGAGAGAAATAGAGAGTGCTATGTGTGCTTATGTGTGCTTATGTGTGCTATGCTATGTCTTAGAACCGCCAAGTCTTGCTGCTGCCCACCAGCCAGTGGGAGACAGAGTGGTGGACTCAAACAGTAAAGAAGCCTACATCATCGTCTTTAACAAGGATGGCAACGTCATGGACGTTACGGTGACGGGCTCTTCCTCTACGACCTATCAGGTATGTATGTGTGTATCTATCGATCTATTATATCTATCTATCTTATCTATCTATCTATCTATCTATCTATCTATCAATCTATCAATCTATCTATCTATCTATCTATCTATCTATCTATCTATCTGTCTATCTATCTATCTATCTATCTATCTATCTATCTAGGTGCTTCCGGTAAAGACCAAAGCAATTCTGGCAGCGGACACCGCGGTGGCAACCAGGGTCACACTTCACAACACACTTACTTACTTACTTACTCACTTGCTTACTTGCTTACTTGCTTACTTGCTTACTTGCTTACTTACTTGCTTACTTACTTGCTTACTTACTTGTTTACTTCCTTGCTGACTTGCTTACTTGCTTACTTAAAACTGTCGTGTTCCCACCTGAGTGGTGCCACTGCAAGTAATAATATTTTGAAGGGGACAAACCTTGTGGTTCTCCACATTTGCATTCTGGAAAGTAAGGGAGCGAGGGAGCGTTTAGAGGGAGAGAATGAGGGCGTGGTCATGTTACGGGGCCGGGAGGGGAGGGGGGGGGGGGAAGGGGGAGGAGGGGGGGGGGGGGGTGTGTGTGTGTTAGGGTTGAATACATCGCCTAGTCCTCTGCTTTCAGGTGGTGTGCTCCCGGCCTTGTCCGGCGCTGATGCAAAAGAGCTCTGACTTCAATGAGGATTGGGCTGCGGAGATGATACCCCTGTCACGATTGGCCAAACAGATCTATCTCTTTGTCTAGACATCAATTTATCTATCTATCTATCTACCTATCTATCTATCTATCTATCTATCTATCTATCTATCTATCTATCTATCTATCGATCTATCTACCTATCTATCTACCTACCTACCTACCTACCTACCTACCTATCTACCTATCTACCTACCTACCTACCTACCTATCTATCTATCTGACAGGCCATGGTTGCGTTGGCGTGGGGCAGACAGCCAAGCAATAGCGCCACTTGCATGTTCCTAACCACCACCGCCTGTACCTAGCCCGGTAGGATCAGAATGGGAGAAGGGAAAGGAGGGAAAGGAGGGAAAGGAAAGGAAAGGAAAGGGAAGGGAAGGGAAGGGAAGGGAAGGAAATGAAAGGGAAGGGAAGGAAAGGAAAGAGCAAGACAAGAGAAAAAGGACAGGAAGGAAAGAAAAGAAAAAAGAAATGAAAAACCCAAAGAAGCTGGTCTGTGTGTGTGTGCGTGTGTCTCTGTGTGTCTGTGTGTCGTGTGTGTGTGTGTGTGTGTGTGTGTGTGTAGTGCCCGACAGTGGCGTCACGTCTACGCTGTGGATTGCTTCAACCACAAACGGCACCGTGCACGTCGACCGCAACGGCGATCTGATCCCAGATGACTCCCAATACCGGTCTGTTATGACACAGGAGAAGGAGGGGGGGGGGGGGGGAGTGGTGGTAGTAGTAGTAGTAGTAGTAGTAGCAGCAGCAGCAGTAGTAGTAGTAGTAGTAGTAGTA
Organism: Paulinella micropora; assembly: GCA_019918135.1. Taxonomy (NCBI): domain Eukaryota; phylum Cercozoa; class Imbricatea; order Euglyphida; family Paulinellidae; genus Paulinella; species Paulinella micropora. The sequence continues at coordinate 75,792 of WBZZ01003300.1, forward strand.
GTAGTAGTAGACCTAATAGTAGTAGTAGTAGTAGTAGTGGTAGCTAGTAGTAGTAGTAGTAGTAGCAGTAGTAGTAGTCTGGGATGGCGTATGTTCTGTCTGGGTCATGTCCGCTACGCCCCGCCAGGTCTGGCGGTAACCAGACTGACACACTATTTCCCCTAGCCCACATCAGCACACACATCGAAGGGAAAGTATGTATGCATGTATGTTGTGTCTGTGTCTGTGTGTCTGTTCAGCGCCGCGCCAGGTCTGGCAGTATGGCTTCGGCGTGCACAGCGATTTGTCGGTATCTATCTATCTATCTATCTATCTATCTATCTATCTATCTATCTATCTATCTATCTATCTATCTATCTATCTATCTATCTATCTATCTATCTATCCATCTACCTATAACTACCTACCTATCCATCTATCTACCTACCTATCTATCTACCTATCTATCCTTATAAATCTCATCTTTGTATCTTATATCTCTTAGGGCACACGCATCTACACGCAAGACGCTGCCAACGTGATGGTGGCGTGGGGGCAGTCCGTTGCGGGCGGTGACCTCGATATGGGCCATCCCGTGCTCAACCTGCAGTCCTTTGACATCCAACGCTTCGACGCCTTCCGGGGCAGCACCTGCAGCACCTTCGACGGGTTCATGGGCGAGGGCCAGATGGAAAGCGCCTTAGTGCTCATCAATACCCAACTCGGCGACCCCTTGCCTGCCGGCTCGCGCACCTTCCATGCAACGGCAGGGCCACCCGGTATGGATTTGCGCAACGTAGTCTACGTACCCGACAGCACCCACTACATCATTGAGCACCTCAACGGCAGCATCAGCACGTACCCGGTGGACGACGCACCCGGGTTTCTGTTGGCGGGCGCAGGGCTGGCCAGCAAGGAGATGCTGCCCGCAGAAAGACACTTGGTAGTGTGGAACGGCACCTGGTTGGCACCCGCTCATTTGTATTTGCATATGTTTTTCATACATTTTTTGTCGCTCTTGTTGGGGGCGCCGGGCCCGCTGCTGGTATATCTTAAATTTCCCGGGAACATCACTGTTTTCTTGCTTGAATATGTTTCTTGTTGCTGAAACGCCCCGTTTGGTGCGGCAGGTTATGCAAAGCCGCCAGCCTGTCTCCCCTGCAGTTGAACTCGACCACATCAAACTGCCCGCTGCACGGCAACGTGCTAAGTGCGCTGACAGACGATTACGTGAAGGAGAGATACGTGCTACATGCAGTCACAGGTGCCAGCGGCACGGTCTTTCTCTCTCTCTCTCTCTCTCTCTATATATATATATATATGTATGTGTGTGTGTGTGTATATATATATATATACATGTATATATATATATATGTGTGTATATTTATATGTATATATATATATGTATATATATACAAATATAATAATAATACAAAATCTACGATAGGCATGATCATGCGTATTCCTTTTTGTCCCGATCCGGCCCGGCCGTGTTAGTATTGCCATTTTGGTACTGTCATATTGGCATCAGACGTGAATATTCACGACCGAGCAAATTATACGTGTTTTGCGGTGTAACAGCACTTTTGTGGTAGCTGGTGGCACAGTGTGACACGTGCGAAAAAGGCAGTAGTTGTGGCAATTTTGGCAATGCCGAAATGTCCCTAGGTGGCGCCTCTTTCGGCAGTATCACACCGGTGGCACCATTCACCACTCTTTTCAGGCCATAGTTTGAGACATCTGCCACGGGTCTGGCCCCTGCCACCTGGGGGGAGGGAGGGTTTTTTGCCCCTTCCTGAAAAGTTGTGGATAAACTTCCCGACTTCACGTCTCATAGCCACATTTTGTGGTGGAAATTCACGGTAAACGGACGAAAAAAGCAGTAGTCGCTGCAATTTCGGCAAAATGCCGAAATGTCCCTGGGTGGCGCCCCTTTCGGCCGTATCAGCCAGGTGGCACCATTCACCACTTTTTTCAGGCCATAGTTTGAGACATCTGCCACGGGTCTGGCCCCTGCCACCTGGGAGGGGGTTTTTTTGCCCCTTCCTGAAAAGTTGTGGATAAACTTCCCGACTTCACGTCTCATAGACACATTTTGTGGTGGAAATCCACAGTCAGCCTAAATACGTGTGTTTTGCGGTGTAACGGCCTTTTTGTGGTCACTTGTGCTACCGGGCCCGTCCCACAAGGGCAGGTCTTCTTATTTTTTGGATTAATACCAGCCACGAATTTTTTTTTGAGCAAGCAGGCACCCGTGCTAAGTACGGTGTCGGCTTAGGCTCGCTGTGTGGTGTACTATCACGCACCGCTCACCACAGAAACTAGGACGTGGCTACCCCCCCCTACTCTGGATACTCCTGCACTTGCTACCCCCTCCCTGCACTGGCTACTCCTGCACTTGCTATCCCCCCCCCCCCCCTACCCTGGCTACCCCCCCCTACCCTGGCTACTCCCGCACTGGCTGCACCTGAAATCTGCCGCAAAAGCAAGCACCTGCGCTCTTGAGACATCTGCCACGGGTCTGGCTCCCTGGCTCCCTGGGGAAAGGTAACTTTTGCCCCCTCCCCAAAAGTTGTGGATAAACTTCCCGACTTCACGTCTCATAGCCACATTTTATGATGGAAATTCACGGGGAGTAGGAAATTTACCGTAAGGAAAAAACCCCTTTCAGTTTCCCTTTGAGTTAGAGACATCTGCCACGGATCCGGCCGCCGCCCAACCCCCGGGGGGAATTTTCCTTGATTTTTTAAAATAGATTTTCAAAAAAATGTCAGTTTTTTGTCTCAGACTCTATTATTTTGTCTCAAGAGAAAAATCTAGCTTCCCCTCGCAGCCTGTCTCAGCACTGTCTCACGGCTCAGGCCTTGTCTGTGCAATCTTTTGCCTTTTTTATGGGGTCTGAGACGTATGAGACACTTTTTTCTAATCTTAAAAAAAAAGGAGGGAGGGGGGGGGTGGGGGGTTTCCGGGGGGTGGCAGATGTCTCAAAAAAAATACACAGAGAGAGGAGAGAGTGAGAGGGGGGGGGGGGCACCGGAGAGGGGAGGGGGGGGGGGGTCTTTCCGTCAGGCGGCACCGGAGAGAGGGGAGGGGGGGGGGGGGGGGGTTCGTTTACTCCGATCGGCAACGGAGGGGGGGGGGGGGGGTGGTCGTTTCCTTGGAACGGCACGCGCGGCACGCTTGAACATTACTTTTTCTTCTCCCTTCTCCCTTCTTCCTTCTCCCTCCACCATTGAGCAGGCACGCGGTAGGGAGGGGTGTGTGGCTTGAGAAGCTTCAGAAGTCTCGAGTCTGTCTCGAGCAAAAGTGGTCAGCAGCCGGAACGAACAGTATTGCCTTTTTGTCCTTCGGACCTCAAATCTCACTAAATTTTCGCGAAAGTTTTCGTGCGGCCGCAAAACACGCTAAATTTTCTTGTCCCCTTTTCAATTCGATTTTTTCTACCTTAGGTGCACCGCGCAAGTTCTCACCAAAGTCTGGTGAGGTGTCTCGCACCAAATCTGCCACACTCCTCTTGGCTTTACCTGCTAGCTTATCAAACACAAACAAAAAAGCTTCCTCTCTCTGTCTTTTCATCTCATGCTCCAAACTCTCCTCATATGCTACTATCATTCTATCTTCCTTCTCTTTTTCCTCTACTTGCTCCTTGCTCTTCGTCTTGATTGTTGTCGTGGTTGGTGTGGAATAAGGTGAAAGCTGACTACTCACTCTCCCCCTCTCCTCCACCTGATCTTCTCCTCCCTTTTGCTCACTCTTACCACTATCTCCCCCTAAAGTAGGCTGCCTTTCTGTCTCAGTAAAATAAGATGTAAGGTTTTCTTTGTCTGTGTCTGACTCTGAGTCCAACTCAGCTTCCTCTTCCTCTTCTCTCCACCCTATCTTTCCTCTCCCTCCATGCTGATTGTTTCCCTGCTCTCTCTCCCCACTTCCACAAGTAGTTAGGGGCTTTCTTTCCTTTACTATGCAGAGCACTCACATTATTCTCATGAACTAACCTAATGTGTTCTTCTGGGGTCTTGAGTGCCCCCTTAAGTCCTTTTGCCCCTAGGACCAAAATCATCTCTCGTTGAAACGCTTTGAACGGGGTTCTCACGTCATATTGTCCTTTTTCCGTCATACTGCCTTTGTTTTTGAAAGTGCCTCTTAGAGTACTAACACTCATGAGTCTGAGGTCTCAGAGGCTGTCTGTCCTTTTTGCTTTTTGACTTAGTTGTTGCAGACCAGTTGTTGTGCCTGATGGGCTTGCCTTGTCCCACGACGCGGTCACCTAACCAAAACGGGGATAGGTACAATTCGTTCAAAAACGAGCCACAAGGGTTGCGAAGCTTCCCTTTTTGTTTGCTAATTTTGGAGTGGCACCAACCCTTTTGACAGTCGCCTCCCAGGTCGGCGATGGTCTTCTTTCTTCCTTGCTTGCAGTGCTCCAGAGTTAAGCGCTGCCAAGGCCCATAACCCACTATCCGAGAGGGTTCTTACTTTGCTTTTACTTAGAGATTTGAATAATTACTGACACATCACTAAGTGCCACAACCCCACACCGCCAAAGCTTGAATTCACCGTTACACTTAGAGTGATATAGGTAAAATATGTAATTGTCCTTGGGGTGGGCCGGTATGACTAAATACTATTATTAATAAAATTGTCCATTGAATGTGTGTTTAAACTAAAATAGATTTTTTAATACTGTTTTTTTAATTTACTAATACAGATATTGAACTATTCCCCACACAAAAAATATCAATATTATTGTTATTAATTGATTACACACAGTATATTGAAAGAGAATACGTTCTGAGTCAGTAAAGTTTTTAAAAAAAGCACTATGACACATGTTAATGAAAATTACTGGAAAGTAATGTGGGGAATAATTTAAGTTGCGATCTTTTTATTTACAGCTTTACTTTTTTTTTAAACCTTGTGGTTCGGAAGGAGATTGCAGCCCCTTTTTCAACTTTTTTAAAAAATGTTCACGCCGGTCCGCAGGAACATAATAGGAAACGACAAGCCATTTCCCGTGATCCCACCACGTTTTTTTGACTTGCTTTTTTTTTCAAAGCTCGCTCAGCTCAGTTTTTTGATTCCAGGACATGTCTCTCTTCCTAAGTCGTGGTCGGATGCCAGCAAAAATGAAAAAGAAAGGCTGGAGGAATAAGGTGAAGGGTCGTCAGCGTGTCCCTACCTCAGACACTTCAAAAAGACTAGCACGCCGTTTGCTCAGTGCTGAAAAAGCCGCTAAGAGACTTAAGACTCGAGAGGAAAGAGAGAAGGAAAAGGAAGAGAAGGATGAAGAGAGTGAAGGAGATAGGGAGGAGGATGGAGAGACAGAGAGGGAGGAGAGTGTAGATATAGAGAAAGATAGATTAGGAGTGCCGCAACACCATAGAATAGTCAACACATTCACAATGATTCACCAGACGGTAGACAGACATACACACAGCACAAGAGAGACCACAAAGACTACTTTACACTTGCAACACCAGAGGTTAGGGAAAAGAAAAACGAGAAAGGTAAGAGGCAAGAAAAGAAGACAGTTATACAGGAGCTTAGGTTTCAGGCAGAGACACACAGTAGGTTTAGAAAGGTAGAGAAGAAGGCGATGAAAGAGTTTGGGAGCGCATTTGATAGCTTTGTAGAGAGAAACGAGCCCACAGCTGAGGAACTTGATTAGGCAGACAGTAGACAGAGTGTTATTGTATATGATGCAACATAACGCTAGTGAGAAAGAGAATTGTTAGCTGTTAGCAAGCATCCACACATAAAAGGCAGCATGCTCAAGAATAGGAGAAGGAATGAGTTAGAGCCAGAAGCACAAGAGGTATACAAGTTAAGGCTTAGTAGTGACAACAAGTGTGTAACAGCAGATTTAGGCAAGGTTTTAGCAAGTGCAGATAAGACTTATTTGGCTAGTAAGTTAGGTGAAGCTAGTAAGATAGCTGAGCTAAGGATAGCGGTAGCAGGTGATGGAGCTAAGGTAGGTAGTACACACAAAATAGTGACTATACCTTTAAAATTGATAGGTGTAGATGCAGGAGGTACTTTTCTAGACCTATTCCCGTCCCCCACCTCTGCTGCCGGTCTATTTACTCTTGCTCAGTGCAAAGTTCCAGAGAAATACGATGACTTAGAAGAAAGACTCATGCCCATCTTGAAGGACATGGCTGCCTTGACCCTCTCGGGCTGGCATAGCACTTCCTTGAACAAGAAAATTCCTGTCAGATTTCTACAGATAGGGGACATGTCCTGGAATTTACAAGTCTCTGGACATAAGGACGCAGGCAGCACATACTTTTATCTTTATTGCAAGTGTACGAAAAATGAGAGAGGCAACCTCAGGAAGAGGTGGCCTATGACACGCTACAGGAACGACGATGATCAAGATGGTAGGAGAAACTTTAAGGAGGAGTCCTTATTTTGGTTTGTTGAAGTTGCGGACATCATACCTGACTTGTTGCACACCATGCGTGTACATGGACGCTTCTTTGGAAAGTTGCTTAAGGAGATAATGGAGGGGGAATGTCAAGTGTTTTGGCCTTTCGAGGGGCAAGAGGATGCCCCGAAACGACCTGAGGACAGAGCGTTGCGCCTTGATCATATACTGCATTCTGTTGGAGTTTTCGGGGTCAATATCATCATCACTAAGGGGGAAAGCGGCGCTAAGACTTTTGAATTCAAAGGACGCGAACAGGGAGTAGTCTTACGCCGCCTGTTCAATCAGATTTTAGAGGGCAAGGTGGACTTTGCGCCCTTGATGAAGATAGGCAGGTGGGATAGAATTAAAGCTTTCTGGAACGCCTGGCATTGCCAGTGGCTTATTCTAAACAACCCAGACACTTGCTTTTCGGACCAGCAGGCGTGGGAACGGCAAGAGTATACAGTCTTGATTTTCCGCCTTTTAACAGAAACAAGTGCGCAGCGCCTGCACCACAAGGTAGAGACGGGGGAGTGGTACGTTAGAGGTAAGAACATCAAAACGCATCATCCCGAAGCAATCGTACGAGACTCGAAAACGAAACAGCCTTTCGTGACATTAACATCGGGGGTGGGCTCCGTGACGTGAAGTGGCAGGATGTTATGCGGGTGCCGACTTATTTGAACAATTTTATTACTCCATACATACATTGGTGTTGCTGTCATACGTCTGAGTGTCTCTGTAGGCATAGGTCCATTTATTGGGCCTCGTGTCAGTCTTTAGAACAGAGAAATAATCATAACGGCCAAACATTTTTCCGCTCCAATAGCCGACGCACTCAGTTTTTGTTGGAGATGATGACTAAGCAGTGCGTCGCCCGCCTGCTGGTAGAGAAGGGAGTGGTGGTGCGGGACAAGAAGTTTGTGTGCTCTTGGTGCGGTCGGACTTTTATTCAACAAGGCCGCATGTTGCGCCACATGGAGAAAACTTGCACTAACGACCGCAGGGAGGCGAGACGTGGGACTTTGTAGTGCAGCGTCCGGAAGCAATCCTAGAGGAGTTAACTCATTAAATTCATGTGCTATCTTTCTGAATTACATTAATACATTAATATTTGCTATTAATATCGTCCGGCCGTGCAGTATTAGTTATTAATATTAATACTGTGACTTTTTTTTTTACGAATGTGTGACCGCATGATGCACTATGAATATTATGTTTCAATACCGGTTTTAAGCTTGCTAAAGTTCACGCACGTGCTGGACAAGCTGCTGGTAATATTATTTCATAAATATAGTGTGTTGTGTGAGTATGTATAACAACTACATGCATTGTTTTTGATTAATACTAGCACTGTGACTTTTTTTTTACGAATGTGTGACCGCATGATGCACTATGAATATTATGTTTCAATACCTGTTTTAAGCTTGCTAAAGTTCACGCACATGCTGAATAAGCTGCCGGTAATATTATTTTATTAATATAGTAACTGGTGTGTAAGTATGTATAACAACTACACTATATGTTTATTAGGCACTGTATATTCCTAATCTGAGTCGGAGTGGTCATCAGTAGGAGTGGAAGGAGCAGGGGGTGTTACAGGGCTGGGTGAGCGTGTTACTGCAAGAGGAGACAACCACTCTTTATTATGATAGGTGGTTGGGGTGTGTTGGGTTCGGTGGGGGGGAGGGGTGAGTGTGGGCTTGCAGGTGGGGGGGGGGGGGGGGGGGGGGGGGGGGAGTGGGGACTTGGGTTGAGCAGAGGCTGGCAGGGGAAGGAGGGGGATGTTGTGAGGCAGGCTGTGCAGCAGCAGCAGCAGAAAAAAAAAAAAAAAAAAAAGAAGAAGAAGAAGAAGAAGAAGAAGAAGAAGAAAAAAAGAAGACGAAGAAGACGAAGAAGAAGACGAAGAAGAAGAAGAAGAAGAAGAAGAAGCAACAGCAGCAGCAAAAGAAGAATAATATTCAGCACGAAGACGAGGAGCCACAAATGGCTCGTTGTCATCGCTTGAGTCTTGTTCTTCTGCTGCCTCTTCCCCCTGAAACCACATTTTCGATGCAGTTATGCTTAGTATGCATGTCGTGTGTGAATTTTCTTCCCTTGCTCTCTCTCTCATACACCATCACAAACTCTCTCACTGCCTGTGGTAAAGTCAGCCTCCCCCCTTTTTCTTTGCACGTGTAATATGCATAGAAAAATGGAGGAGGATCCGATGACGATGAAGAGAGAAAGCTTCCTTCCCTTCTTCGTCATCGGACTCCTAAGGGTCATGTTTCCATGCCCACTTGGGAGCCTTGTCAGGCTCATCTTCATGAACATTCACAAGGCGGGCAGGCATGAATGTGGAATCTGGTGTGAGCTCTCTCCCTACTGCCCCCTCCCAAACTACCATGACTTTGTCTGCCTGTTTCTCTGGTTTGCTATGCTCTCCCACATACTTTGCTACCCTCCAACCCACACCTGCCTCTACGCTCACAATGTAGTGTGTGTTGTGCTCCCTCTGGTTGGTCTTGTGCGATGTCTTCTGCTGTTTCTATCGGTCTGTCTATGCATATGTCTTTGTGTTGTGTCAGAACAAGTTTGACTCCATGTTTTGTGATGGTGTCTGTGGGTGCTGTCTGTCCTGGGCGCTGTGTCTCCCATGTTTTTATCTCTCTTTTTGTCATCTTTCTCTTCCCCTCACCAAACCTCAAATGTTGTGCTTTATTGTGTTTATTCCATCTATATGCCATAGATGCATCTGCTTTCAGTAACAAGTTACCGAAAGCAGATGCATCCAGGATATGGATGCCAAAGCGGTGGGGTGTGTTGTGAGTTATCTCTATGCTATCTGCAAGAGCAGGTGGGGGTGTGAAAGCGCGAGTGAAAGAGGACAGGTTAAAAGGAACAGGAACATGCTGTTTGATAGTCCAACTACCCTTGTCAGAAGGAGCCCAACCCTTTAACTTTGCAAATAGAGCGTCAAATACTAATCTATGCCACTGCGTAGCACTTCCACTCGGCAAGGAGGCTAAAGTAGTTAGATTAACACTTTTTTTGGACTCTGAGCTTGTCTCGTTGCAAAGTCTTCTGCACTTTCAGGTGAGCCATTGCAATCCGCGCAGCAAGGGTCGGCTGCTTTCCCTTTTTTTTTTTACTGCTATCTCGATAGTCTATAGGCGTGTACAATGCCTTCGGAATTTTGCTGGGCCTTGCCAGACGGTCACCAGGAATGATCAACCCTTCACAGAAAGGGTCATCGTATTTTCCCCAGTCCAGGGTGCCAATTTTGGTTTCTACTGGGTTTCTTGAACGTGAATTACGCATCATGGTTAGCAGTAAACGTTAGGTGCCCCTATGCACAAAAAACAGTGAAAAAAAAGCAAGGTGGACAACGAACAGACCGAAAAACGGAGCAGGTCCTCCTCTCAACCCCAAGGTGGTTCGAAAAAAGGGATTAGCGTTAAGCACGCTGACAACCCCCTTTTACCAAAGAAAATTCGGGCCAGAGGGATTAGTTAAAAATTTACTGGTTAGATGAGAATGCTTACTACGCAGGAACCATCATACCTAAATTTATTTTCTTTTATGTAATATTCAAAGTAATCACTGAAATAAATTAAATCGTACATTGAAATTAAGTGAAAACTTCGCGGTCATTTATTAGACTTTTGATGGGCAGCTAACTACATATGACCCGGGGCGGCGCGGCACCTGCAAGTTCTAAAATTTTACTTCAGTTTTCAGTGACTGCATTATTCAGTCAGTGGTCAGTGGTCAGTGAGTGATCATACAGTTACTGAATAAATACATGGTTCAAATAATAATTGCCTTTCTTGCCTTCGGTTCACCGACAACATCGATTTCGTTCTCAACCCGGGCCTGATGGTAAGGCTAGCGAGAGAGCGGAAGTAGAGGTGAAGCTGAGTCTACGCATACATCATACATGCATACATGCAATGGACGATTTCAAGTTATTAATAATAGTATTTAGTCATACCGGCCGACCTCAAGGACAATTACACATTTTACCTATATCACTGTAAGTGTAACGGTGAATTCAAAGCAGTGTGCAGCACTTAGGGACATGTCAGCAATTATTCAAATCTCTACTATCTCTAAGTAAAGTAAAATACGAACCCTCTCGTCTAGTGGGTTATGAGCATTGGCAGCGCTTAACTCTGGAGCACAGCAAGCAAGGAAGGAAGAAGACCATCGCCGACCTGGGAGGCAACTGTCTACGAAAGTGGTTGGTGTCATTCCTGTAATTGACACATAAAAAGGGAAGCTTTCGTACTGAGACCGGCCTTTGGCTCAGTTTTGGAACGCATCGTTCGATACCTGTCTCCGTTTGGTTAGGTGACCGGCGTCGTGGGAAAGGACAGCACATCAACTGATCTGCTACAACTACTACAAAGGATAAAACAGACAGTAAGCCCTCAATGAGTTTCAGTACTCTAAGAGTCACAGACAAAAACAAAGTAAGCATGACTGCAAAAGGCAGTTTGACGGGAGAACCCCGTTCAAGGCATTTCAACGTGAAATAGTTTGGCCTTGGGAGCTAAAGGACTCAAGGGGGCACTCAAGACCCCTCAAGAACATATTAGGTTAGTCCATGAGAGTAATGTAAGTGCGTTGCATAGCAAAGGTAAGAAAGTCCCCAATTACATGTGGAGGTGGGGAGAGAGAACAGAAAAGCAATCAGCATTGAGGGAGAGATAGGGCGGAGAGAGGAGGAGGAGGAAGCTGAGTTAGACTCAGAGTCAGAAACAGACAAGGAAAACTCTTATTTTACTGAGACAGAAAGGCAGCCTACCTTAGGGGGAGATAGTGGTAAGAGTGAGCAAAAGGGAGGAGAAGATCAGGTGGAGGAGAGGGGGAGAGTGAGTAGTCAGCTTTCACCTACTTATTCCACACCAACCACGACAACAATCAAGACGAAGAGCAAGTAGAGGACAAAGAGAAGGAAGATAGAATGACAGTGGCATAAGAGGAGAGTTTGGAGCATGAGATGAAAAGACAGAGAGAGGAAGCTTTTTCGTTTGTGTTTGATAAGCTAGCAGGTAAAGCCAAGAGGAGTGTGGCAGATTTGGTGCGAGACACCTCACCAGACTTTGGTCAGAACTTGCACACTGTGTGGGCAAGACTAACCGGGTAAGGTGAGTGAGGAAGATGTGCAAGACAAAATAAATGCGATGAATGCATGGACATTTGATGAGGGGTGTGATTATGCTCCGCAGTTTGATGCGTTTGTTGCGTTAGATGAAGAGCTAAAGGCAGTAGGCCATAAAATACCCCACAGAACAATGGAAACAATTATCACTAATGCCTTACAAAACCCTGCG
>WBZZ01003300.1:100000-107500 GCA_019918135.1 Paulinella micropora
ATATAGTATATAGTATAGTATAGTATAGTATAGTATAGTATAGTATAGTATAGTATGGTATAGTATAGTATAGTATAGTATAGTATAGAATAGTAGAGTAGAGTAGAGTAGAGTAGAGTAGAGTAGAGTAGAGTAGAGTGGAGTAGGGTAGGGTAGGGTAGGGTAGGGTAGGGTAGGGTAGGGTAGGGTAGGGTAGAGTAGAGTAGAGTAGAGTAGAATAGAGTAGAGTGAGTAGAGTAGAGTAGCGTAGAGTAGCGTAGAGTAGAGTAGAGTAGAGTAGAGTAGAGTAGAGTAGAGTAGAGTAGAGTAGAGTAGAGTAGAGTAGAGTAGAGTAGAGTAGAGTAGAGTAGTAGAGTATTGTAGCGTAGAGTAGAGTAGAGTAGCGTAGAGTATAGCGTAGAGTATAGCGTAGAGTATAGCGTAGTATAGCGTAGTATAGTATAGTATAGTATAGTATAGTAAAGTATAGTATAGTATAGTATAGTATAGCATAGTATAGCATAGTATAGATAGTATAGTATAGTATAGTATAGTATAGTATAGTATAGTATAGTATAGTATAGTATAGTATAGCACAGCACAGCACAGGCACAGGCACGGCACAGCACAGCACAACACAGCACAGCACAGCACAGCACAGCACAGCACAACACAGCACAGCGTAGTGTAGTGTAGTGTAGTGTAGTATAGTATAGTATAGTATAGTATAGTATAGTATAGTATAATATAGTATAGTATAGTATAGTATAGTATAGTTTAGTATAGTATAGTATACTATAGTATAGTTTACTATAGTACAGAAAAGTATAGTATAGTGTAGTAGTGTAGTGCAGTATAGATAGCATACCACAGCACGGGACCGAGAGCGCGCTGCAGGTCCAACAGCGCGTCCACGTCCACGTCGACCTTGCCTGCTGTGGCCGCGGCGCCCTGCTCGGCCTTGCCCTCTGGCTGCTGCTGCTGCTGCTCCTCCTCCTCCCAGACCCCTTGCTGGTGCAGCTGGCACAGCGCCAGCGCGTACAGCGCCAGCACACGACGCAGCACTGCCACCGTCTGCAGACGCAGGTAGACGGGCAGCGCACTGGGCTGGCCAGGAACGGCGAGCGGCAGAGAGGCTGTGAGCGGTGCTGTGGCAGCAGACGAGGAAGAAGAAGAAGACAAGCTGGCATCGGGAGACAGCAACGACTTGAACAGGCCCAGCACACCGCCGCTCTGCGAAGACGCGGAGGAAGAAGAAGAGGAGGAGGAGGATTGTCCCGGGTCGCCGGGGAGGTGCGAGAGGTCGAGCGCGCGCACAGCCTGCGCAGCCTTCGCCAAGCTACAGACCTGGCGCTGCTCCTGCAGACGCTGTTCCTGCACGCGACAGTACACCACCGCAAGACGCGAGTCCAATCGTCCGGTGCGCACCAGACTTTGCTCTAGCTCCTGATGCAGCATGGCCTCGACCGCGGCCGCGGTGCGTGCGTCCTGTCTCTCCAGGAGCTCCCGCAACAGCGCGACACGCGCCGCCTCCGAGGGCACGATGTCCATGTACGCGGCGTGCGCTGTGGCCCCCGCCAAGGCCGCCAGCGGCCGCTGCGCCAAGAGCGCCATCAGGTCCTGCAGCAGCTCCAGCTCGACGGCTTCTTGTCTCCCTGCATAGTCTGTCTTGAAGACAAGCGCAAACAGATAGAACTCGGCGAAGCGCGAGGCGGCCGCGCTCAGCTTGGCGCGTTTTTGATTGGCAACGTGCAGCTTTGCCTTGTCCACGGCCTCCAGCGCAAACAGGCCCGGAGCTGGCGCGCGGCAGTAGAAGCAGTCTTGGTGCGCGCTCTGCGCTGTCCACTGCAGCGCGCAGCCGCGACACAGCAGCCGACGACACGCGCAGAAACGCACCGGGTCCAAGGGCGGGTGTCGCAGGCAGATGTCGCACTCCACGTCGTCCGCCTGCTGGTTGGCTGCTGAGTTGTTGTGCAGCTTCGCCAGCAGGTCCAGGAACACACGGAACGTACCTCTGCCACGTTTTCCGGCCTGATTGGTACGTAGTTAGGCAGATAGGTAAACATTAAATACGTAGGTAGGTAGGTAGGTAGGTAGGTACGTACGTACGTAGGTAGACAGATAGATAGATAGATAGATAGATAGATAGATAGATAGATAGATAGATAGATAGATAGATTAGATAGATAGATAGATAGATAGATAGATAGATAGATAGATAGATAGATAGATAAATAGATAGATAGACAGATAGATAGATAGATAGATAGATGATAGGTAGATAGATAGATAGATAGATAGATAGATAGATAGATAGATAGATAGATAGATAGGTAGACAGGCAGATAGGTAGGTAAGTAGGCAAGTAGGTAGGTAGGTGGATAGATAGATAGATAGATAGATAGATAGATGTATAGATGTATAGATGGATGGATACAGAGATAGATAGTAGAAACGGCAATAAGGTTTATATCACTTCCCTCGCTTTGTACATATGTGTGTCAAGTCGAAATTAAGTTACACCCCCTCTCCTGAGACGCACCTCTGCCGCGCGCATGGCCGCGATGGTCTGCAGCGTGTGCACCGGGTTGAGCCGCAGCGGCGCGCACATGTCGCGCACCAAGGCGAACCACAGCTGCAGCTGGTCCCAGCGCTCCAGCACGCTCTCCAGCTGTCGCTTGTCGCTCTCCAGCTGTACTTTTCCCTCCTCCTCCTCCGTCCGCCCCACCAGGCCAGCAGCAAACGGCGTCGCGCCGCGTCGTAGTACCTCAGCCAGCAGCGGCCTTGCTTTGCGGAAACGGGTCATCCAGTCGCCGTACAGCGCCACCGCGCGCTCGCCCAGCTGCTCCTCGTCCAGCGCCGACTGCTTCTGCTCGACCGAGGACGACTGCACAACATACATACATACATACATACATACATACATACATACATGCATGCATGCATGCATGCATACATACATACATACGTACATACGTACATACATACATACATACATACATACATACATACAACACATACAACAAATACATGCATACATACATAAATACATACATACATACATACATACATACATACATACATGCATACATACATACATACGTAACATCTATTCTATACCTGTTCCCATCCTTGCAGCGCCGGGTCCAGCGGACCCATCACCACCTGCACATTCATACATACAGTCGAATACACATACACATACACATACACATACACATACACATACACATACATACATACACATACACATACACATGCACATGCACATGCACATGCACATGCACATACACATACACATACACATACACATATATACATACATGCATTCATTCATAATTACCGCGGCCACCTGCACGTCCAGTGCGGGTCCCCAGAGTGTTGTGTGTTGGCGCAGCAGGGTCAGCAGCGCGGGCGTGGCGGCCGGCACCGCGGCCAGCAGCTCCAGGTAGGAGTTGAGCACCACTTCGCACGCCCACCACGCGGCGTGGATCTGCGCCAGCGACTGCAGTTTGATCTCCGTCGCGCGGTCCTGCTCGCCCGGCTGAGCGGGCTGTGCAGCCTGTTGTGTGGTCAGGTAGAGCAGCAGACAGCGCTCCAGCAACTCCACCTGCGCGTTCCGCTCCGCCCGAGCCGCCGCTCCGTCGCCGCCGGGCTTGCGGGCTCTCTGGTGCGCCGCCAGGGGCACGTGCATGCAGGCGAAGTCGTGCAGGTAGGCGCGCGCCCAGGCCGCGGGCAGCCCATGGCCGGCTAGTCCATGCTTGAGCTGCAGCAGGTTCATCTGCGTCTGCAGCGTGGCGACGGGAGAGCGCGCGTAGGCGGGCAAGGCCTCCGTGGACTGGCGCAACGCCTCCACCAGCGCGTCCAAGAAGAAGGAGAAGGGAAAGCGCGCCTTGGTAGGGATAGGAGAAAGAGTGTATTGAACTGTCGTTGTATGACAGGGATAGGAAAAAGAGAAATTTTACACTGCCTTGTATGATAGGGATAGGAGAAAGATGGTACTTTGAAACATGGTTGTACAATAGGCCTAGAAACAAGAGTGTATTTTGAACTGTCCTTGTATGACAGGGATTGGAAAAAGAGATATTTTAAACTGTCTTGTTTGATAGGGATAGGAACAGGAGTGTACTTTGAAGAAGCTCTCCCCGAACCCGTCCTGCCTCACTTCGCGCGAGCCCACCGTGTAGACGTTCATGTGCTTGGCGGAGCACTCCATCAGGTAGAGCCAGACCTGCGCCAGGCGCGCGTCGGGCAGCGGCCGCTCCGAGTCTGAGTCCTGCCGCGCCAGCTCGTGCAGCTCCGCCGCGCCACCCAGCGTGTGCAGCCCCAGCAGGTCCAGGTTGTGGTTGCGGTCCGCGTGGGCCAGCAGCACGGCCAGGTGCGCCGCCGCCGTGGACTCGATCTGGCGGTGCAGCGCGGTCTGGAATGTGCCGGCCAGCTCCAGCTCGCCACGCTGCTGCGCCGCCGACAGCAAGTCCAGCCCTTCCACCTCCTGCGCTCTCACCTGACAAAGCAAGGAAGGAAACGAACGAATGAACCAATTAATGAAGCAACAAAAACAACAACAACAACGGAGACGGAGAAGAAGAAGAAGAAAAAGAAGAAGAAGAAGAAGAAGAAGAAGAAGAGAGAAGACCATTTGCTCGATGGCGCGCTGCATGGCTGAGGTGAAGGCTCCCGCTCGCTGTCCGCTCTGGTCCGTTTGGCTCAGCAGCGCCAGCAGCACGCTCATCTGCGCGCGCACGTCGTAGTGCGAGCGCTCATGCAGGTAGATGAGACGCGCCACCGCGCCGCGGAAGTTCCTGAGCAGCACTTGGCGCAGATCCAAGCTGGCCAGCAGCTGTGCCAGGGAGGGAGCGGCCAACACCTGGCAGAGTGTGATTATCATGTAGAGTGTAGAGTAGAGTGTAGAGTAAACTGTATGTGCAGTGTAGCATGTAGAGTGTAAGGTAGAGTGTAGAGTAGAGTGTAGAGTAGAGTGTAGAGTAGAGTGTAGAGTATAGTGTAGAGTATAGTGTAGAACAGAGTAGGCTGTAGAGTAGGCTCTAAAGTAGAATGCAGTGTAGAGTGGAATGTAGAGTATTACCTGTGCCATGGTGGGCAGACCGGAGTCGTCGGGCGCGATGGCGTCCAGGAAACACAACCGCCAGCGACGGTCCAGGTCCAGCACGTACCTACAGAACACGGAAACAGAAAGAATAGAATAGAGGAAGACACAGGCGCCAGCGCCGGTAGCATGTGCAGCACGTACCGTGTCGGTCCAGTGCGCATAGCCGGGTCCGCCTTGTCCGCGCCCTGCTGTCTGAGCCGGTGCGGGCTTTCTCGCGGCAGGTGCACCACGAACACCACATGCACCTGGCTCGCTTGTGCATGTGCTTGTGCGTTGCGCGGGCTTTGCGGGCCGCCATGTCGTCCCGCGGCAGCAGTGTCTGCTTTGTGTTCCGGCGCGGGCTGCAGGCCCTCCTCCCCGCGCCCCGCGGCCTTTCCTTCGTCCCTGTCCGCAGCTGCCTTGCCTTCTTCTCTGCGCTCGGCGCCGTCGCTCTGTGAGCGCTTCAGCTCGGGGCCTTGGTCGGGTGGCGGCGGCTGCTCGTGGCCTGCTTCGCCTTCCGCCTCGTCGTCCTCCAGCGCTGGCATGCTGCCCCTGCGCGACCTGCCGACTGAGTCTCCTTTGGATTCTTCCTCCGCCAAGTCCGACACACTGCGCTTCAGCTCCTCTTCCTCCGCCCCAGGTTCAGTCTCCGGCTTCGCCGCTGCAGGGGCAGCGCTCGCAGGTGAAGGTGGTTCGCCCGCGCTGCCCGGCTGCCGCTTCTTTTCCTCAGCAGAGCTCTGCCGCTGCCGTGCCTGCAGCCAGGCGATACGTTCTTGCTCCACTAGCGAGCGTGCGTGCTCGATCCTGCGCGGACTGGCCGCTTTCGGGTCACACTGCACCAGCAGCACGTGGCCTGGCTGGGCCGAGGCGAAGAACTCGGCCGCGGCGCCGCGCAGGTCCCTCTCCGAGTCCACGTGGTGCAGCATCAGCAGCTGCACATGCGGGAACAAGTCGCTGCAGTGCTGGTTCCACATACTGTCAAGCCCCGAGCTCAGGGGAGCGTACGTCAGCAACAAAGTCAGCTCGCAGCCCGCGTCGCTCACTTGCTCCTCCGGCGCGGGCTGCGCGGTGGTCTGCGATGCCTCGCTCTTGCCAATAGTATTAGGATCGGCTTGCTGGTCATTCGAGCCGTCTCGTGGTTGGTCTGGGCCAAGTGTTGCAACAGTCTCCTCCTTGCGTGACGCATCCTGGACCACCTCCGCTACGTCCGCGGGCTGGGCCAGCACCGAGCGCACGAAGGAGGGCAGGTCGGTGTGCGCCTGCTGATGGAAGTAGAGGTCCAGCACGTCCATGTGGAAGCGAGACAAGAGCAAGCTGTTCCCATCCACCCACTTGCCGCTCTTGCTGTCCTGTTCTTTCCGCAGCAGGTGCACGAGAGTCTCCGGCGTGGCGCAGGACAGCAATCGACGCACGGCCAGCTGGAAACGGTTCTCCGCGCCCTTGCAAGTCGGCGGCAGTGACTGCAGCGCCGCGGACACCGAGTCGGAGTGGTAGCCCGCAAAGATCTGTCGCAGTGTGTCGCTGACCACTGCAGCTTCGTCCGAACCTGACAGTGCCGCCTCCAGAGTCGACTCGGCCCGCTTGCGCTCGCCCTGCTGCTGGTCTTGTTGCTGCTGAGAGCGGTAGATGAACAGCGCGAGTTGGCGGAAAAACTGCCGTACCTTGCCTGCCACGGCCTGAACGTAACATGCATAGCGTAGAATAACATAACATGACAACATAACATAACATATTGACATAGCAAGACGTAATACATCAAAATGTAACATAAGATGACAGAACATAGCCTACCTTGTCTGAGCTTTCCAGCAGGTCTCGTCGCTCCAGCACCTGCTTCTCGAATCGGTTGAGCAGCGGAGGCGCAAGGCGCGTGTAGGCGTCGCGCCGCTCTACCACCACCACCACGCGAAAGCGCACGTCGATCGGACACAGTCGGCTGTGCGTGCCGAAGGCCAGACGCACGTAGCGTCTGCCGCCGTACTCGGTGTAGTGCTGGTTCAGCAGGTCGTAGAGCGACTCGTACAGCGCCTCGCAGTGCAGCAGCACCACGGTGCGCCCCTCCGCCATGCACAGTTTCACGCGCTGGATGTTGCGCACGATCTGCAGGTCGCTTAGGTCCTAACAGACCACCGTGCCAAACCAAAAGAGGTAATAAAAAAGGTTGAAAGAAAACAAGAAAGAGAGAGCAAGAGAGAGCAAGGGAGAGCAAGAGAGAGAGAGAGAGAGAGAGAGAGAGAGAGAAAGAGAGAGAGAGAGAGAGAGAGAGAAATGAGGGGAAGGAAGAAGGGGGGCAGGGGGGCTGTGGAGCAAGGGGAGGAAGGTTCAGAGGGAGAGAGAGAGAGAGAGAGAGAGAGAGAGAGAGATAGATAGATAGATAGATAGATAGATAGATAGAGAGATAGAGAGAGATAGAGAGAGAGAGAGAGAAAAGA
>WBZZ01003300.1:115000-127500 GCA_019918135.1 Paulinella micropora
CGGCGCATGATGTGTTCGCGTGTGCCACCTCGCCGCAAAGAACCCGAGTAGCTGCCCGGCGTGGTGTAATGCAGCCTACGGGAAGAAGGGGGAAAGGAAATGAGAAAGAAAGGAAGAAAGGAAGAGATAGAAGGAGAGAAGGAGAGAAGGAGAGGAGAGAAGGAAAGAAAGAGAGAGAAGGAAAGAAAGAAAAAGAGAAAGAAACAGAAAGGAAGGACAGAGAGAAGGAAAGAAGAAAGAAGAGCGAAGGAAATAAAGAAGAAAGAAAGAAAGAAAGAAAGAAAGAAAGAACAGAACAGAACAGAACAGAACAGAAAGAAAGAAAGAAAGAAAGAAAGAAAGAAAGAAAGAAAGAAAGAAAGAAGAAAGAATGAGAAAGAACAGGATCTCGAAGCACTCTTTGGCGCTGATGTCGCCATCCATCCAAGGACTCCAGTCGGGCTGGTAGGTGCCGGTCCCGGGGGAGAAAGCCCCGCGGCGGTACGCACGCAGAAACTTGCACACGAAAAGGAGCTCAGAAAACTCAGGCACAGCGATCTGTGTGTTGAAGGGCGGGTCCTCTGCACAAGTAAGCAAGTAAATAAGCAAGTCCAGTAAGTAAGTCCAGTAAGTAAGTCCAGTAAGTAAGCAAGTTTACTTACTGAAAAAGGGTCGGCGCAGGTCCAGGCTGTCAGCCGAGACGGTCAGCTGTTCGGTCGGCAGCAGCCGCAGAAAGCGCAGGTGCTGGCGCGTGGCGTCGCGGCGCGAGTTGGGCACCTCGATGTAGAACAGGTCCTTGTCGCAGCGGTGGTAGACGCGCGGCTTGCCCTAGATATAGACAGCAGATAGGTCGATAGCTAGTTGTTGTAGATATAGATAACGGATAGGTCGATAGCTAGATAGTTGTAGATGTAGATGATACATAGGTCGATAGCTAGTTAGTTGTAAATTTTGATAACAGACCTCCGAGTTCTTGAGCACGCCCACCATGAGCAGCTCAAACAGGATGGTGTTGGCTGCAGGCGGCAGGATGTGCGCGATGTCCAGGTGCAAGGCGCCGCGACCGCCACGCGTCAGCCAGGACGCCTCCTGCAAAAGCACAAAGTTAGAAAGAGGAAAGGAAAGGAAAGAAAAGGAAAGAAAAGGAATAGAAAATCAACAGCAAGGAAATCGAGGGAAATTCAAAAGGAAAGCAGAGGGTAGTACAAATTTAGAGAGAGGAAAGGAGAGGAAAGAAAATGAAAAGACAAGCAATGACAAGGAAATCCACGGAAAAGGAAAACAGATGGTAGAATGGGTATAAGACAGGGCAAGAAAGAGGAAGGAAAGCTATGGAAAAAATGTAAGGCTTAAAGCAAAGAGACAAGCGTACCTGCAGAGCGGCCACGAGAGAGGACGCCGTGGAGGACTCTCGCAGCGGCACGCGCCGGTACAGCAGTTCCAAGCCCAGCTTCTGCCGCTCGCCCACCGCCTTAGACACACACACATACATATATACATACATACATACATACATACATACATACATACTTCTACATGTACACGCACGTACGTACGTAACGTACATACACTACATACATGCATGCATGCATACATAAATACATACATACCATACATAAATACATACATACATACATACATACATACATACATACATACATACATACATACATACATACATACATACCTTGCGTATCCAGTGTGTCTTGCCGCCGCCATTCAGCTCAGAGGACACACAGACCGTCTCTCCGGTCCAGGCGTTGCAGGCACGGCGGACCGACTCCCGCATGGTGTCGAGGTCCAACGCAGGCAGCTGGACCTGATGCGAGCTCAAGGCGTTGATCAGCACCTGGTTGGGCTTGCCCGCGACCAGGAGCAAAGAGGCCGCGTGTGTCGTGCCCATCTCGTGCAGCAGCGCGCGCAGCTCGGACAGCACCGCCGTCTGCGCTGTGTAGGGCAGAAAGTGCACGTCGGCCAGGCAGAACACGTTCTCCTCGCGCCCGTGCAGTCTCGCCTGCAGAAAGCGGTGGAAGAGCAGCGCGATCTCCTCTAGCCGCGTGCTGGCCTTGCAGAAGACGATCTCGCCGGGCTCCGGCAGGCGCGCGCGGCGCAGGTAGACCGACAACACCACGTCGATCACCTCGCCTTCGCTCTTGGTCTCCGCAACCCACAGCGGAACCTGACACAACAAACCAACCCATCAATCAATCAATCAATCAATCAATCAATCAATCAATCAATCAATCAATCAATCACTCAATCAACCAATCAACCAACCAACCAACGAAGCAATCAATCAAGCAACAACCAATCAACCGATCGATTTATGACTTCACCTGTTCTGCGCCGCCGTCGCGCATGGTGCTGTTCGCGGCCGCGCGCTGTGTTTTGCCGTCGCCGCTGTGGCTGGTGGCGCGGTTCACAATCACTAGCATGTCGGCGCGGTTCTTTGCCTCGGGGCCCGGCAGGGGCAGCGCGCGCTTCACGGGGACAGGCGGGTGCGCGTGCTCCGGTTCCAAGCGCCAGCCGCCCGGGCCCTCCTCGCCGCCAAACACAAAGCCCAGCACCTGTCCCAGCTGTGAGAGCTGTCTTGCGCCCGCCTCACTGCCCGCCTGCTCGCTGCTGCCCTGCACCATGTCCCAAACGTCGGTGGCGGCGCGAACGGCTGGCCAGGGCACGCGCGAGGACACCAGGTGCAGCAGAGAGGCGATTTCCTCCAGCACGGGCATGTCTGCCGCTGTCGCCTGCGCGAGGCGCGCGCGCTGCTCTGCGCGTTGCGTGAACTGCCGGTCCTGCTCCAGGTCCTGCTGCAGCAGCGCCGCCAGGGCCGCGCTGCCGCCGCCCGTGTTCAGCCAGTCGGGCTCCTCGTCGCCCGCCTCGTGGGGCTTCTCCATGCCACAGATCTCACAGGCCAGCGCCAAGGCTCTGTTCTCGAAGGTACAGGCACCACAGGCCCACTTTCCGTCGGCTTTTTTGGCGGCGCGAGGGGGCGGTCTCGCTGGCGGTGGCGGCGGCGGTGGCGGGCGGCGCGGCAAGGAGGGCGGGCTGGCGGCAGACACGCCCAACACTGCTTTCTGCTCCTGCTGTGCAGTGCGTTTTGTCTGTCCTGAGCCTTTGGCTTCCTGCTGCTCCTGCGCGGCTTGCTGGAACAAGGCCACCAGTCGCAGGATCTCGGGCATGGGGAAGTAGTTGAGGAAGTAGTAGCGGCGGCGCGCGCGTCGCACCTGTAACATACATACATACATACATACATACATACATACATACATACATACATACATTACATTCATACATACATACCTCTTCGCGCCAGAGAGCCGCGTCTTGCTGCAGCGTGTGCAGCGTGGCCCGCAGCTCGGACAAAGCCTGCGCGTCGGTCCGGAAAGGCAGCTCCAGCTCGAAACCCTCCTGAGACATAAATAACACAACAAAACATAACAGAACAAAACATAACATAATAGAACAGAACATTACATAATAGAACATGACATCACCTGGTACTTGAAGTGGCCGGAGACGTACAGCCCGTGCAGCTGCTCCTTGATCTCCAGCAAGACCTGCAGCTGCGACACAAAGCTCTCCACCAGAGCGCTCATGTGCTCCTGACAGAGAGAGAGACAGAGACACAGAGAGAGAATGAGTTAGGGTTAGGGTTAGAGAACAAGCTGGAAGCGCGCATGACTCCTGTTGGTCAACACGATCGGCGGTACAGAGATAACACATACAAATACACACACACACACACACACACACACGCACACACACTTACCTTCTGTTCCAGCTCGTCGGGTATGTCGGTCGTGAGCAAGGCAAGAGCAAGACACCACACACACACACACACACACACACACACACACAGACAAACGCACCTTCTGCTCGAGCTCGTCGGGTATCTCGGTCATGAGCAGCTTGCTGCGCAGGTCCAGCAGCACCGCTAAGCTGTCCTCAGCCTCATCCCTGCCGCGGATGCATAGATTAGATAGACAGACAGACATGTAGATACATAGAGAGATAGAGAGAAAGATAGAAGTATAGATAGATAGATAGATAGATAGATAGATAGATAGATAGATAGATAGATAGATAGATAGATAGATAGGTAGGTAGGTAGATAGATAGGTAGATAGATAGGCAGGTGGGTAGGTAGGTAAATAGATAGATAGATAGATAGATAGAGATAGATAGATAGATAGATAGATAGATAGATAGATAGATAGATAGATAGATAGATAGATAGATAGATAGATAGATAGATGAAATATCGACTAATGTCAGAAAAAAGGAGCTTCTGATTTCGTCAACCAGGAAGTCTGTGGGTAAAGTATTAACCCGATGCCCAGCTAAGCCGTGATGTTTGCACGGAAGGGACTGATACAGGCAATACCAAAGCTCCCTAGTACCAGGCGGGGCCAGGGCTCGTTCCATAAAGCGCCCCTTGCAGAACGAGCTCCCACCTCCATTACAGAGGGCCCAGTAAGCAGATGGAGTTTCGAGACTGTTCGACAGTCTAGTATAAACCGACAGAGCACTGTGGGTTTTATTCCGGGCTCAACAAGCGAGAAAGGGCACCCTGAGGGAACAGGATTGTGCTTCCCGTCGCTATTTCGGCATGTGACTTATAGGCGTATGGCTAGGCACACACCACCACGAGATAGATAGATAGATAGATAGATAGATAGCCATACCTAGCTCCGGTCGCCCCGTCTGCGCCCTTGGCCTCGCGACTGCTCATTCGCAGCACGAGGATGCGGCTGGGGTCCGGGTCGGTGCGCAGCAGAAAGCGGCCGCGCTGCGCGATGGCGCGCACGCGGAAACACGACTCGATGCCCGGGCTGCGCGTCTGCTTCTCGAACGACTCCAGAAGACCCTCGAACGAGCCTGCGTAGTTAGATAGGGATAGACAGACAGATAGACAGATAGACAGACAGACAGATAGATAGATAGATAGATAGATAGATAGATAGATAGATAGATAGATAGACAGACAGACAGATAGATAGATAGATAGATAGATAGATAGATAGATAGATAGATAGATAGATAGATAGGCAGATAGATAGGCAGATAGATAGATAGATAGATAGATAGATAGATAGATAGATAGATAGATAGATAGATAGATAGATAGATAGATAGATAGATAGATAGATAGATAAAGGTAGACACATAAATAGATAGACACATAAATAGATAGATAGATAGATAGATAGATAGATAGATAGATAGATAGATAGATAGATAGATAGATAGATAGATAGATAGATAGATATTTAGATGGATGGATGGATGGATGGATACATATGATAGATAGATAGATAGATAGATAGATAGATAGATAGATAGACAGACAGGTAGACAGGTAGATAGGTAGATAGATAGGACGTAGCTACCTTGTATGTTGCGCAGGTGCAGGAGCGCCTGCTCTCCCTCCAGGTCCACCTGGTCGCGAAACGCCTCCAGAAACTCCTGCAGGACATAGTGGCAGCAATGCGGCAGTGAAGAGGACTAATAGCAGTAGTGCGGCAGTGGAGATGACATATTGGCAACAGTGCGGCAGACATAATGGCAACAGTGGGGCAGTGTAGAGGACCTAATGGCAAGACTAATCTAGTGGGGCAGTGTAGAGGACATAATCGGCATACACAGCAGGACCTTGAGGCCGTCGTAGAGGCGGTGCGCGTACAGTACGGGAAGCAGAGTGGTGCGCACGAAGATGAGCGAGGCAAAGGATGAGAGCAGCCGCGGCTCGTCGGTGTTGGGGCGACACACTTGGATCAGCTGGTTGAACTCGTTGTTGTCCGAGTGAGCCTGCAGAGAGACAAAGAAGTGGATAGATAGGAAGGTAAGTAGACAGATAGACAGATAGATAGATAGATAGATAGACCAGCAGCCAGTTGAGCAGCCCCTCGCACTGTGACAGGAGTGTGAGAAACGCCATCTGCTCCGCACGCAGCCTATACAGATAGGTAGGTATTGAGAGCAGATAGAAAGAAAGAAAGGTAGGTAGGTAGGTAGGTAGGTAGATAAGTAGACAGATGGAGAGATGGACAGACAGACCCGGTCGGCAGCTCGGCGCGCAGCGGCGCCACCAGCTCGTTCAGCGTGTGCAGTGTCGCCTAACATACCATTCATATAATCTGAATACAAGGGTCATTCTACACTACCCCGAAGGTTTGGCTTGGGATGCGAGAGAGCCACCCCAGGCCAGAACAAGCTTGCTGGCCTAGGGTGGCTCTCTCGCACCCGGAACCCAAGTGTATGCAGGGTGTGACCTGCTTCCACTTGGTGTTTTGTTGCTGGAGCAGCTGGCGCAGCTTGCAGTACTGCTCGTCCTGCTCCTCGCGCGTGCGGAACAGCGTCCGTTTCGCCTTGCTGGCCTTGCCGGACTGCTTCCCCTAGCATCATATGTGATATGTATGCGTGTTTGTATGTATGTGCATATTTACTATGACAATGACACCAAGCAAGCGCTGCTCCATCTGGCAAGACTAGACAATCTATATGCAATAGCGTCTTATATGATATATATGTGTGCATGTACGAATGCATCTACCTCGCTTCCATCGCCATGGCCATACACGTAGCATGGTACATTACATGTATGTGTGTATGTCCGTATGTACGTATCTAACTCGCTCCCATCGGCATGGCCCAGCACGCGCCGGATGGTGAGTGCATCAATATTACATATATTTTTGTATATGTAAGTGTGCATGTACCTCGTTTCCATCGGCGTGTCCGAGCACGAGCCTGATGGTGAGCAGCGCGGGCAGCCAGTCGTGCAGCTTCACCTGGGAATGAGACGGAAAAAGTAGAAAGAAAGAAAAAAAGAGGAAATTCGAGAAAGACACGGAGAGAGAGAGAGAGAGAGAGAGAGAAAGAAAGAAAGAGAGAGAGAGAGAGAGAGAGAGAGACAGAGACAGAGAGACAGAGAGACAGAGACAGAGAGAGAGAGAGAGAGAGAAAGTATGTACTTTTTAAATGAATAATAATACGAGAGAGAGAGAGAGAGAGAGAGAGAGAGAGAGAGAGTGAGTGTATGACCAACAGCGAGTATGCGCGCAGCTTAGCCAGACAGCCCGGCACCCACGCGGCCACTGTCGCGCCGTCAGCCGCCGCTTTGTCATAGCCCGGTTGCGAGTCCTGGCTCGGCCCGAAACCCGTCTGCGCCAGCAGTCGCAGCTCCGCCTAACGCATGTATGTATGTTTGCATGTGTTTGTATGTAGGTATGTAAGTAAGGCTAGGTAAGATTGGATTAGATTGGATTAGATTAGGTTAGCTTTTTAGCTAGGTCGACCTGCAGCTCCTGTTCGCCCTGCAGCAGGCCGAAGGTGCTGTCCAGTCCGCGCACGTCTATTGTCTCGTCGCGCACCTCTGCCATCAGCATGCGCCAGCGGTGCTGCACGGCGGGCAGCAGCACGCGGAGCACAGTGTCCTGCGATAGCGCCACGCCCCCGTTGGCCGGCACGAATCTCTTTCTTCTGGGCTGCTTGCGCCCTGCCCGTCGCCCCAACACGCCCTCCTCTTCCTCCTCTTCTTCCTCGTCCTCACTGCCGCCCTCCGAGCCCTCCCTGGCCGGCTTCTTATGCTCGCTGTGTGCGGCGCTGTCGGTCCGCGACCGCTTGCGCTCTCTCGAGCCGTCCTTCTTGCGTGTTCTGAAGAGCCGGAACAGGGCTGACGAGCCGGCTCCGTCGCCGCTGCTCTCTGCGTCCTCGTCCGACTCCTCCGAGCTATCTGAACCTGCCACAAACATCTTGCCTTCCCGTGGGCGCTCCTTGTCGCGCCTGTTGGGGGACAGTCGGGGAGGGCGCGCGCCTTGTTGCTGGCCGCGTGGCAGCTGGAGAGACCTGCCCTGCACCAAGCGGTTGCCGTAGCGCCTAGATAGGATAAGCAAGTAAGCTAGATAGATAGATAGATAGATAGATAGATAGATAGATAGATAGATAGATAGATAGATAGATAGATAGATAGATAGATAGGTAGATAGGTAGGTAGGTAGGTTGATAGATAGATAGATAGATAGATAGATAGATAGATAGATAGATAGATAGACAGACAGATAGATAGATAGATAGATAGATAGATAGATAGATAGATAGATAGATAGATAGATAGATAGATAGATAGATAGATAGATAGATATATAGATAGATAGATAGATAGATAGATAGATAGATAGCTGTACCGCCAGAGCGAGAGGAAGAGCGAGGACTGTCGCAGCGAGGACAGCCAGGCCAGCGAAGCGCCATGCAGGTCCATCACGTCCTGACACAACATGCAATCAAGCACTTCACATTATATACATCACATCACATCACATCACATCACATCACATCACATCACATGACCTTGAAGGCGTGCCGCACGCGGCTCAGCTCCAGCCGGTTGTACCTAGATATCGATAGATCGATAAATAGATAGGCAGATAGGCAGAAAGTAGATGGAGATAGATATAGATAGATAGATAGGTAAGTAGATAGATAGGTAGATAGATAGATAGATAGATAGATAGATAGATAGATAGATAGATAGATAGATAGATAGATAGATAGATCTATACAAACCCCTACAACTACCCAAACGCCCTGAATCTCCTACTAACGCACCCTTCATGTCGCCTAAGAAGGAAGAGGAAGACGGAGAGGAGGAAGAAGAGACAGTAGTGAAAGTAGAAGGTAAAGATGTGGGAAAGAAACAAGAGAGTCAAGAAGCAACAGGTGCTCAAACTGCCCCTGTCCCCATTACCATCATACCTACGGATAGATAGCTAGCTAGATAGATAGATAGATAGATAGATAGATAGATAGATAGAT
Organism: Paulinella micropora; assembly: GCA_019918135.1. Lineage (NCBI taxonomy): Eukaryota > Cercozoa > Imbricatea > Euglyphida > Paulinellidae > Paulinella > Paulinella micropora. Next base: position 123,794 of record WBZZ01003300.1, read on the forward strand.
AGATAGATAGATAGATAGATAGATAGAATAGATGGGTAGAATCTCGTACTCGCTGCTGATGGTTGCAGCGCGTTCTCGCAGGGCGCCCACGTCCATCTTGACGCCGCAGTTGCAGAAGAAGTTGGTGTACACTTTCACCTAAATCAAGAATGTGAATGTGAATGTGAATGTGAATATGAATGTGAATGTGAATATGAATATGAATATGAATATGAATATGAATATATGAATATGAATATGCTGCAGAAGAAGTTGGTATAGACCTTCACCTAAATCAAGAATATGAATATGAATATGGTGAATATGAATATGGTAAATATGAATATGAATGTGAATATGAATGTGAATATGAATATGAATATGAATATGAATGTGTTGCAGAAGAGTTTGGTGTGGACTGTCACCTGGTCCAGTGTGCGGTCGAACTCTGTCAGCTGCGCGTCGGCACGAGACAGGTCCTATGCGTGTATGTATGTGTATGTATATGTATATGTACGTGTGTATGCGTGTATGTACCGCGGCGGACACGCTGGTGCTGTCCAGCAGATCTACTAGCCGTTGGAAGGCTGTGCGGTTGTCGAGCGCTGTGTGCAGCTCCTCCAGCCTGGCGGCATCTTGCCGGATCCGTTTGGCTGTATCGAGCACGCAATGGCGCACCTCCCCGAGCAACCCCGTCAGCGCGTCCTGCTCGTCCGCCGAGCTTGCTTCGTGCCCCACGCTGCCCTTCTCGTCACCCAGCCCAGCGTTTGCCCCGTGCTGGTCCGCCATAGATGTGCCTTCCTGCTCGGGCTGCTTGCCGTGCTTGCGGCGCACAGCGGTCCAGCCGCCACCATCGTGGCCAGCGATCTGCAACTCGAACAGGCGTCCCCAGAACAGCTCGTGTCGCAGAACCTGCTCCAAACGAGGCGGACTTCCCACGTTGGTGGCCTGCAGAGGTTAGCATGTGTGCAGGTGCATGCGTGTGTGTGTGTGAGAGAGAGAGAAAGTGTGTATGTTTGTGTGTATGTGTGTATTTCGCTGTCGCTGTTGTTTTGATGAGAAGAGGGAACAAAAAGAAGGAAGAAAATGAAGGAAGCAAAAGCACCAGAGCTAGGGCGGAGAGCAGAGAGCGCGCCACGGCGGCGTGCGTGTTGAGCGGAAGCGTGGAGGTGACGAGAGCAAGAAGCTCCAGCAAAGGCTTGTCGTTGCGGCTCGCACACGCAGCGCTCGCCAGCTCCTGCACATAAGATAGATGATAGACAGATAGACAGATAGATAAATAAATAAAAAGACAGGGCAGATAGCTATCGTTGCGTTGTGCATAGGCCTCACTGGGAATCTTCTGTGATAGACAGATAGAGATAGATAGATAGATAGATAGATAGATAGATAGATAGATAGATAGATAGATAGATAGATAGATAGATAGATAGATAGGTAGGTAGGTAGGTAGGTAGGTAGGTAGATAGGTAGGTAGGTAGATAGATAGATAGATAGATAGATAGATAGATAGATAGATAGATAGATAGATAGATAGATAGATAGATAGATAGATAGATTAGATAGATAGATGACAGATAGATAGATAGATAGATAGATAGATAGATAGATAGATAGACAGACAGACAGACAGACAGATAGACAAACAGACAGACAGATAGATAGATAGATAGATAGATAGATAGATAGATAGATAGATAGATAGAGATAGATAGATAGATGGATAGATAGATAGATGGATAGATAGATAGATAGATAGATAGATAGATAGATAGATAGATAGATAGATGAGATATCGACTAATGTCAGAAAAAAGGAGCTTCTGATTTCGTCAACCAAGGAAGTCTGTGGGTAAAGTATTAACCCGATGCCCAGCTAAGCCGTGATGTTTGCACGGAAGGGACTGATACAGGCGATACCAAATCTCCCTAGTACCAGGCGGGGCCAGGGCTCGTTCCATAAGCGCCCCTTGCAGAACGAGCTCCCACCTCCATTACAGAGGACCCAGTAAGCAGATGGAGTTTCGAGACTGTTCGACAGTCTAGTATAAACCGACAGAGCACTGTGGGTTTTATTCCGGGCTCAACAAGCGAGGAAGGGCACCCTGAGGGAACAGGATTGTGCTTCCCGTCGCTATTTCGGCATGTGACTTATAGGCGTATGGCTAGGCACACATAAGAGATAGATAGATAGATAGATAGATAGATAGATAGATAGATAGATAGATAAATAGGTAGACAGATAGATAGACATATAGCTAGCAAGTTCGACCTGCGCCACGCCCACGGCTCGACCCAGCAGCCACTGCCGCAGCGCTGGCTGCACACACATACAGTCAAAACCCTCCAAATTTTGATCGCATCGTTCGCCATCGAACGAAGCGATACGACACTTCTGAAGCCATCACTTGAAAGCTCAGGTAAGAGCTTTCCAAAGGTGTGCTCTTTATTTTTCGTATCTCAAATATTGATTGCGAAAAATGAGTTCAAAGTTGGGCTGTTTTTACATAGCTATGGCTAGCTAGCTAGCTAGAATCTAGCTAGCTGGCTGGACCTGCAGTCGCGCGAAGACGGGCGGCGGCGACGACAGCGCGGCAGGCAGAGAGGAGGGCGAGATGGCGGCCAGGCGACAGAAGGCGTCCAGGAACTCCGCCGAGGGCCCTTGCAGGAACCAGCAGCGCGAGAGCTCGAACAAGAACTGCGCGGACGAGGGGCCGAACACAGACATGCCGAGCAGAGCGTGCAGCACGCCCACGCAGCGCGCCAGCCCTAGCAAGCGGCGCTGCTGCGCCTCTTGTTTGCTGCTGGCGCCGCTCTGTGACTTGAGTCTGTCATCGTTGTTGTTGGATAGAAGGTTGAAGCCGCCCCAGCCCCAGCCAGCCGTCTCGCCGCCTTTGTTGTTGCCGCCACTGCCTGCTTTGGACTCGGGCGGAGGCGCGCTATGGTTGCGACGCACCCAGTCCTTGGCGGCGCTGACCAGGTCCCCACGCTCCACCTTGGCCACGCCCTCGTCGTTGCCTGTGTGCTTGCTGTCCTGTGTGTTGTCGGGCGGCATGCAGCATGCCTGCACGATCTGCAGAACAAGCTCAGTCAAGGCGCTGTCGTCGCAAAGCGCGTTGCTGAGTAGTGCGGTGGCGACGAGCGGCCGTCCGCGCAGCGCAGGCACAGCCACGACAAGGTCGAGCAGTGTCTCTAGACTCTTGGCAGGCAGCTGGCTGGCGCCAGCCGCGAAGTTGAAGCGGCGCACCCAGTCGGCGACTTCCGGCAGCAGCTGCGCTGCCTGGTCCAGGAATGGGTTGACCTGTCCTTTGGGAGGCGCCTTAAACAGCTTGCTCAGACATTCAGTCGCGGGCGTGTACCGCACAGCGCCTACATACATACATACATACATGCATACATACATACATCTATCCATACATACATACATCTATGCATACATACATACAAACATACATACACACGCATACATACATACATACATACATACATGCATACATACCTCTCAGCCAGGACAGTCCCAAGCGGGCACGCGCCTCCGCCAGCAGCTGGCCCTGCAACATGCACATGGCAACACAGCCCGACTTGCATTGAAGTGAAGTTAGGATTAGGGGTAAGGTTAGTGACCCTGTAACATTCACACAGCAAAAATGGTCCAACTTGCACTCAACATTCTCAGTCCATGTACACGCTAATAGTATGGCGATGTTGAAGCCATCATGTGAAGGCTCA
>WBZZ01003301.1:10000-15000 GCA_019918135.1 Paulinella micropora
CTAACAACCTTCACCACTGCGGTAAACGGTTAAGCGTGAAATATAAAGGATTCATAGGCTCTATGGGGGTCCAATAATAACAATAACAATAATAATAATAATAATAATAATAATAATAATAGTGCTTCTCTGTCAATGGCTGATGCAAATCTGCACATGCGCCTCCATCGTCTCACCCGTGAGGGGAGTACGAAGAATTGACGATAGGCTCTAATGACACCCCCGCACGGGCAGTTCCAACACTTCCAGACGGACCGGTATGTTCAATGAAAATACTGGTGGGGAATCGAACTGGCGACAGGGCCCAGATGGTAGAACTTGACCACTGGGCTATCACGGTGTCCATAATAATAATAATAATAATAATAATAATAATAATAATAATAATAATAATAATAATAATAATAATAATAATAATAAGGATAATAATAATAAAAAGGATAATAATAATAATAATAATAATAATAATAAAGCTCCCCCCCATAACTCCGGTAAACGGTGGAGTAAAGAATAATAATAATAATAATAATAATAATAATAATAATAATAATAATAATGATAGGCTTCCTCAGACTATAGCATCAGATCCAGATCCTGGACATGTGCCTCCATTGGGTCACCGGGGTCAGCCGATCCCAACGCATTGTCAGAACACCAAACAGACATAGCAGCAACAGCAACAGCAGGGGCAGATGGGGGCTGTGAAGTGCATGAAGAGCTAGATGCGAGGGTGTTAGCTGAAGAGAAGAACTCGGAGACACTACGCTGCGCTCCCGAACCCCTCTCTCTAGCCAGGACGTCCACACTGCGCGGACGGCCGCGCCGCGCAACATCAACGTCACTTGGGGGAGAGGGTGGGACAGAAGCTGATGGAACCTCAGTGAGGTCAATCACCTCCTCGCCCCCATCCTCCACCCCAAGCTCCTCCCTTTTACCCTCCCTAGCAGACCAACACTCAGACACATATGATCCAAACAACACATCCAACTTTGGAGGGGGACGCAACGCTGTAACCCCTAACAACGCAGCAAGCCTAAAGTTGCTGCGGAAGCGCGACTTCCCCTGAAAAAACTTACAAAACAATCGTGATTGATCCACAGGCGACATATCATCCCAACCCTGCCGCACAGAGCCCTCCCGCTCCCGCCCAAGCAACACATCCTCCACCACAACCTCACCGCCTACGACCTCACCACCCTCCTCACTCCCTCCATCCCCCTCAGCACCCCCCACAGCCATGCCACCGAGCCTCTGCATACTCAGCAACAGCTGCTTACGTCTCCCCTCATGCATGGGGCAAACCCATAAGAAGTGCGCAAGGGACTCATTGACATCATCATGACAACAGAAGCAGCGAGGGGACATGCCACTGACCAACTTGCTGCGGTACAACCGAAGGCGGTTGTTGCAGCTGAGCAACCTTCTCCGAAGCAGATTATAATGCGCATCATCAAGGGCTACCCATCTTGGGAACTCCTTAGTTCCAAAGACTTGTCTTAGGATGACTCGCAGGCCATCAGTAAGATCGCTGCCTGCCTCTCGCTTGTCCCACATCAGTTGCTGCACCATCTTGACGTCCTGCTGAAGGGCCCACTTGTCCACAGTCGAACTCCAACCCTCGAGGTCCTTCTCTGAGCTATTTAGGAGCTCCTGAAGCCCTTGTTGTAGATCCATTGAGTCCCTGATAGCGCCTTCGGCCTCCGCAGTCCAATCGGATTTGACTTGAGATGCGATGACAGGAAATCGCTTCTCCGGTAGAACACGCAGCCGTCCATAGAACTTCAGTTGCGCCGCCCGCCGCAAACGCTCCGCACTCAAAGAGCGCGCCAGAAAGAGTGTAATCCACTTGCTTGTCTTAGGGCTGATGCCGAGAATCATCCTCATGGGGCGCAGCATTGCTGCCTCCAGCTTGGTGAGCTGCGATACGGGGGCACGCCAGACATCGAAGGCGTACTTCAGCTTGGCCCCCACAAGTTGATTCCAGCACATGAGTCGATACCTAGCTTGTATCTCACCTGCACACCACAAAGAGTACCAACCTGCGGTGGCGACTTCAGTGACACGCGTAGCCCGCAGGGCCTGCTCCTTCCACTTCAGGTCGTCGGTGATAACCACTCCCAGGTACTTGCACTGACTGGTGACACAAAGCTTCTGGCCGCGAAACCACACCACGGGCTCACCTCGCTCCCTGATACTTGGTCGTTTCGCCTTGCTCGACGTGTAAATGGGCATGATTTCCGTCTTGCCGGGCTTCAAGTTGACTTCCAGCCGGTAATCTTCCGCGAACTTGGCCACAACATTGACCATCTTCTGGAGCTCGGTGCGACTGTGAGCGATGAGGGCCACGTCGTCCGCGTATAGAAGTGCCTTGATGTCGTTCAGCCGCTTCACATCCGTGATCTTGAGGGCACTCGCCAGCCGATCACACAGCTCATCCATAAAGACGTTGAAGAGTGTAGGAGAGAGAGGGGACCCCTGTTGGACGCCTACACCCTCCAGTACTTCGGGGGTGAGTGCTCCATCAACTAGCACTTGCGACGAAGTCTGCTCGTAGCACCTGCGTAGCGTGCGCCAGAACTTGCCCCTTACACCCAGCTTCCAGAGCCTCTCAAATAGGCCATCTCTCCAAACAGACGGGAAAGCCTTGCGTAGATCGACGAACAGGACATACGACTCCCGCTTCTGCTGCTGACGCCCCTTCAACCTCTGCCAAAGGGTAAAGACCTGATCCGTAGTGCGACGCCCCGGGCGAAACCTCCCTGCTCTGGACGTAGCTTATCCGGGCCATCCACGAAGAGCGTTAGACGAGTAGCTAATAAGGACAGATACAGCTTACCAAGGCAACTAATAATCGAGATATCCCTCCAGTTGTCAGGATCCGTAGGATCCCCACCCTTGGGGATATTGACGATGATTCCCTTGCCCCAAGCTTTTGGAGTCCTCTCGGCTTCTCGGATCCAGTTGAAGTACTGCGTTAAGTAGCCATTGATGTAGGCGCCGCCATACTTGAGCATCTCGTTCTTCACTTTGTCCTCGCCACAAGCTTTGTGGTTATTCAGGGCACGTTGCCTTGCAAGGACCTCCTCTTGCGTGAACGGCTTGTCCAGCTCTTCGCAAGTGTCTTCACTTACTTCGTGCTCCTTCATAGCCCGGGCCACCTCATCTCTGAAGCGATCGTTCCAGTGGAACTGCCGCTTAGCTTCGGCTTCCTCCCACTCCAGCGAGCCTGCTTCTGCACAGCACTCCACCACAACAGTCGCACTTGCCGGATTTTCCCGTGGCTTCACCGAATTTTTCCGAAATTCCTCCCACCGAGCGACCTTTTCCGGCAGCGTACACGCCAGTGAGCCATCCTCCCTTTGCACCGGCGCGGAGACCTTCGTTCTGCGTGCCCCGCCAAGCCGCTTCGCGAGTAGCCAAAAGCGCTTTGAGGATTGCTCGCGTTGACATTTGACCGCTTCTTCCTGCACTTGCTTGAAGGAGGCGGACTTCTTGGCCCGAGTTGCTTTCCGAATTTGCTTGCGGAGCCGTAGCCAATTCAGACGGGCTTCCGCATTCGATTCATCCCTCCTGTATGCTGCGTAGGCCTCCCGGCGCTGCTGAATGAGCTCCTTTAGCTCCCCGTCGAACCAATTGTTGGTGAAACGGGGTCGTATACATCTGGAGCCAAGAACCCGGTGCGCCGCCATTCGGAAGGACTGCGCCACTCGCTCGGTGACGTCATCTACCACCCGTTGGCTGTCGGCACCACTCGATAGGTCAAGCTCAGGCAGCTGATGCACTCCAAGCTTCTGTAGGCAATGCTGGAATACGTCATCGAACTTGTCGCGTAGATAATCCAGCGCTTGCTTCGCAGCGTGATCATTACCCGAGACACCAGCACCAATAAGCTTATCAACACGAAAGGACCTGTAAGGTTTCGCAGCCCGCTTTGGCCGGCGCTGGCCGCTCCACGTCAGTTCGGCCCATACTGCCTTGTGGTCCGTATCAAGATCATCTTCGCATACTCCGAACTTTGCTCCAGATGCCAAGCCAGGCGACGCGCAGATGTAATCGAGGAGGTGCTTGCCTGTGCCCATGCCGCGCTGCTCACGCCGGGACCACCAGTAGGACCCTTCCACTGGGCACGAGAAGCCGCTCAGATTTCGCAGGCCCGTAGCGACGAGGACAGCCGCGAGTCTCTTGCCGTTCTCCGAACGTACCGGTGCTCCCTTATCATCGACCTCCCCGTGCTGACCGACGATGCCCTCCTCTTTTCGGCTGCATGCCGGCCCGAGCTTCGCGTTGGCATCCGCCACCGTGACCACAAGACCTTTGGCTCCAAAAAAAGCTATAGCTGCCTGCCAGGCCGCATACGCCTCTGACGACTCTTCTTCCTGCGTTTCCTGGGGAAAGTAGCCGTTGCCCACATAGATATCCTGAGCGCCGGTAACACCCGAGGCGATACGCAGCCACACTTGCTGCCGGTGGTCGACGGGGGCTGACACCAGGTTGCAATACGGACCAAGGAAGTTAGCCACCGCGAATAGAACCCCACCCTTGCAGCGATTTTTCTCGCTGACCTCCGCAGGTTTTCCAAAAATCCGGAATCCATCCAGGCTGCATTTGGAAAGTTGCTTCTTGCCCATGCGGTGCTCCTGAGCCCCGATGACTAGCCAGCCCTCGTGCTTGTAGAATGATGCCCATTCCGCCGTGCCTACGTTGTCGTATCCCGTTTTACCCTGCCAGTTGTGACTCGCGACGAGTAGCTTGAAGCCGGTATCGAACTGCTTGGAGCGGTGCTTCTTGGCTCGTTTCCGGACCCGACGGCCGCGCTTGGCTTCCGCCCTCGTGCTGCCCCCCTCTGCAGGTGCTTGCGCAGGTTGGTCCCCCACTGCACTGGCCGCCGAATGCAGGGGCACCACATGCACATCAACACACTCAGACACACACTTAGGTGCATCGGCAGCCAATTCCGAAGACACCACCTGCACATCATCGACACATTCTTCATGCAGAGG
>WBZZ01003301.1:30000-37730 GCA_019918135.1 Paulinella micropora
AAACAACACAATGACATGGCCTCGGAACCAACACAACAACATAGCCTCGGAACCCACATCGACATAGCCTCGGAAACCACACAACAACAGAGCCTCGGAACCAACACAACAACAAAGCCTCGGAACCAACACAACAACATAGCCTCGGAACCAACACAACAACATAGCCTCGGAGCCAACACAACGACATAGCCTCGAAACCAGTGGGAAGAGGCCCAACCACCTCCTCTTCCCGTGGGGTGCCATACTGTGCACCCCTCCATAATAATAATAATAATAATAATAATAATAATAATAATAATAATAATAATAATAATAATAGTAATAATAGTGCCTCTCTGTCAATGGCTGATGCATTTCTGCACATGCGCCTCCATCGTCTCACCCGTGAGGGGAGTACGAAGAATTGACGATAAGCTCTAATGACACCCCCGCAAGGGCAGTTCCAACACTTCCAGACGGGCCGGTATGTTCAATGAAAATACTGGTCCAGAAATACCCGGTATGTTCAATGAAAATACTGGTGGCACCGACGGGAATCGAACTGGCGACAGGGCTCAGATGGTAGAACTTGACCACTGGGCTATCACGGTGTCCATAATAGTAATAATAATAGTAATAATAATAATAATAATAATAATAATAATAATAATAATAATAGGCTTCCTCAGACTATAGCATCAGATCCAGATCCTGGACATGTGCCTCCATTGGGTCACCGGGGTCAGCCGATCCCAACGAATTGTCAGAACACCAAACAGACATAGCAGCAACAGCAACAGCAGGGGCAGATGGGGGCTGTGAAGTGCATGAAGAGCTAGATGCGAGGGTGTTAGCTGAAGAGAAGAACTCGGAGACACTACGCTGCGCTCCCGAACCCCTCTCTCTAGCCAGGACGTCCACACTGCGCGGACGGCCGCGCCGCGCAACATCAACGTCACTTGGGGAGAGGGTGGGACAGAAGCTGATGGAACCTCAGTGAGGTCAATCACCTCCTCGCCCCCATCCTCCACCCCAAGCTCCTCCCTTTTACCCTCCCTAGCAGACCAACACTCAGACACATATGATCCAAACAACACATCCAACTTTGGAGGGGGACGCAACGCTGTAACCCCTAACAACGCAGCAAGCCTAAAGTTACTGCGGAAGCGCGACTTCCCCTGAAAAAACTTACAAAACAATCGTGATTGATCCACAGGCGACATATCATCCCAACCCTGCCGCACAGAGCCCTCCCGCTCCCGCCCAAGCAACACATCCTCCACCACAACCTCACCGCCTACGACCTCACCACCCTCCTCACTCCCTCCACCCCCCTCAGCACCCCCCACAGCCATGCCACCGAGCCTCTGCATACTCAGCAACAGCTGCTTACGTCTCCCCTCATGCATGGGGCAAACCTATAAGAAGTGCGCAAGGGACTCATTGACATCATCATGACAACAGAAGCAGCGAGGGGACATGCCACTGACCAACTTGCTGCGGTACAACCGAAGGCGGTTGTTGCAGCTGAGCAACCTTCTCCGAAGCAGATTATAATGCGCATCATCAAGGGCTACCCATCTTGGGAACTCCTTAGTTCCAAAGACTTGTCTTAGGATGACTCGCAGGCCATCAGTAAGATCGCTGCCTGCCTCTCGCTTGTCCCACATCAGTTGCTGCACCATCTTGACGTCCTGCTGAAGGGCCCACTTGTCCACAGTCGAACTCCAACCCTCGAGGTCCTTCTCTGAGCTATTTAGGAGCTCCTGAAGCCCTTGTTGTAGATCCATTGAGACCCTGATAGCGCCTTCGGCCTCCGCAGTCCAGTCGGATTTGACTTGAGATGCGATGACAGGAAATCGCTTCTCCGGTAGAACACGCAGCCGTCCATAGAACTTCAGTTGCGCCGCCCGCCGCAAACGCTCCGCACTCAAAGAGCGCGCCAGAAAGAGTGTAATCCACTTGCTTGTCTTAGGGCTGATGCCGAGAATCATCCTCATGGGGCGCAGCATTGCTGCCTCCAGCTTGGTGAGCTGCGATACGGGGGCACGCCAGACATCGAAGGCGTACTTCAGCTTGGCCCCCACAAGTTGATTCCAACACATGAGACGATACCTAGCTTGTATCTCACCTGCACACCACAAAGAGTACCAACCTGCGGTGGCGACTTCAGTGACACGCGTAGCCCGCAGGGCCTGCTCCTTCCACTTCAGGTCGTCGGTGATAACCACTCCCAGGTACTTGTACTGACTGGTGACACAAAGCTTCTGGCCGCGAAACCACACCACGGGCTCACCTCGCTCCCTGATACTTGGTCGTTTCGCCTTGCTCGACGTGTAAATGGGCATGATTTCCGTCTTGCCGGGCTTCAAGTTGACTTCCAGCCGGTAATCTTCCGCGAACTTGGCCACAACATTGACCATCTTCTGGAGCTCGGTGCGACTGTGAGCGATGAGGGCCACGTCGTCCGCGTATAGAAGTGCCTTGATGTCGTTCAGCCGCTTCACATCCGTGATCTTGAGGGCACTCGCCAGCCGATCACACAGCTCATCCATAAAGACGTTGAAGAGTGTAGGAGAGAGAGGGGACCCCTGTTGGACGCCTACACCCTCCAGTACTTCGGGGGTGAGTGCTCCATCAACTAGCACTTGCGACGAAGTCTGCTCGTAGCACCTGCGTAGCGTGCGCCAGAACTTGCCCCTTACACCCAGCTTCCAGAGCCTCTCAAATAGGCCATCTCTCCAAACAGACGGGAAAGCCTTGCGTAGATCGACGAACAGGACATACGACTCCCGCTTCTGCTGCTGACGCCCCTTCAACCTCTGCCAAAGGGTAAAGACCTGATCCGTAGTGCGACGCCCCGGGCGGAAGCCTCCCTGCTCTGGACGTAGCTTATCCGGGCCATCCACGAAGAGCGTTAGACGAGTAGCTAATAAGGACAGATACAGCTTACCAAGGCAACTAATAATCGAGATATCCCTCCAGTTGTCAGGATCCGTAGGATCCCCACCCTTGGGGATATTGACGATGATTCCCTTGCCCCAAGCTTTTGGAGTCCTCTCGGCTTCTCGAATCCAGTTGAAGTACTGCGTTAAGTAGCCATTGATGTAGGCGCCGCCATACTTGAGCATCTCGTTCTTCACTTTGTCCTCGCCACAAGCTTTGTGGTTATTCAGGGCACGTTGCCTTGCAAGGACCTCCTCTTGCGTGAACGGCTTGTCCAGCTCTTCGCAAGTGTCTTCACTTACTTCGTGCTCCTTCATAGCCCGGGCCACCTCATCTCTGAAGCGATCGTTCCAGTGGAACTGCCGCTTAGCTTCGGCTTCCTCCCACTCCAGCGAGCCTGCTTCTGCACAGCACTCCACCACAACAGTCGCACTTGCCGGATTTTCCCGTGGCTTCACCGAATTTTTCCGAAATTCCTCCCACCGAGCGACCTTTTCCGGCAGCGTACACGCCAGTGAGCCATCCTCCCTTTGCACCGGCGCGGAGACCTTCGTTCTGCGTGCCCCGCCAAGCCGCTTCGCGAGTAGCCAAAAGCGCTTTGAGGATTGCTCGCGTTGACATTTGACCGCTTCTTCCTGCACTTGCTTGAAGGAGGCGGACTTCTTGGCCCGAGTTGCTTTCCGAATTTGCTTGCGGAGCCGTAGCCAATTCAGACGGGCTTCCGCATTCGATTCATCCCTCCTGTATGCTGCGTAGGCCTCCCGGCGCTGTCGAATGAGCTCCTTTAGCTCCCCGTCGAACCAATTGTTGGTGAAACGGGGTCGTATACATCTGGAGCCAAGGACCCGGTGCGCCGCCATTCGGAAGGACTGCGCCACTCGCTCGGTGACGTCATCTACCACCCGTTGGCTGTCGGCACCACCCGATAGGTCAAGCTCAGGCAGCTGATGCACTCCAAGCTTCTGTAGGCAATGCTGGAATACGTCATCGAACTTGTCGCGTAGATAATCCAGCGCTTGCTTCGCAGCGTGATCATTACCCGAGACACCAGCACCAATAAGCTTATCAACACGAAAGGACCTGTAAGGTTTCGCAGCCCGCTTTGGCCGGCGCTGGCCGCTCCACGTCAGTTCGGCCCATACTGCCTTGTGGTCCGTATCAAGATCATCTTCGCATACTCCGAACTTTGCTCCAGATGCCAAGCCAGGCGACGCGCAGATGTAATCGAGGAGGTGCTTGCCTGTGCCCATGCCGCGCTGCTCACGCCGGGACCACCAGTAGGACCCTTCCACTGGGCACGAGAAGCCGCTCAGATTTCGCAGGCCCGTAGCGACGAGGACAGCCGCGAGTCTCTTGCCGTTCTCCGAACGTACCGGTGCTCCCTTATCATCGACCTCCCCGTGCTGACCGACGATGCCCTCCTCTTTTCGGCTGCATGCCGGCCCGAGCTTCGCGTTGGCATCCGCCACCGTGACCACAAGACCTTTGGCTCCAAAAAAAGCTATAGCTGCCTGCCAGGCCGCATACGCCTCTGACGACTCTTCTTCCTGCGTTTCCTGGGGAAAGTAGCCGTTGCCCACATAGATATCCTGAGCGCCGGTAACACCCGAGGCGATACGCAGCCACACTTGCTGCCGGTGGTCGACGGGGGCTGACACCAGGTTGCAATACGGACCAAGGAAGTTAGCCACCGCGAATAGAACCCCACCCTTGCAGCGATTTTTCTCGCTGACCTCCGCAGGTTTTCCAAAAATCCGGAATCCATCCAGGCTGCATTTGGAAAGTTGCTTCTTGCCCATGCGGTGCTCCTGAGCCCCGATGACTAGCCAGCCCTCGTGCTTGTAGAATGATGCCCATTCCGCCGTGCCTACGTTGTCGTATCCCGTTTTACCCTGCCAGTTGTGACTCGCGACGAGTAGCTTGAAGCCGGTATCGAACTGCTTGGAGCGGTGCTTCTTGGCTCGTTTCCGGACCCGACGGCCGCGCTTGGCTTCCGCCCTCGTGCTGCCCCCCTCTGCAGGTGCTTGCGCAGGTTGGTCCCCACTGCACTGGCCGCCGAATGCAGGGGCACCACATACACATCAGCACACTCAGACACACACTTAGGTGCATCGGCAGCCAATTCCGAAGACACCACCTGCAAATCATCGACACATTCTTCATGCAGAGGCAAGACGCGATATCCCGTCGCAGCTTCCTCTTTCCGGACCGCCGCTTCCCCACGCAGATGGATGCGAATAAGCCTTCGGACACGTTCCCTGTCCCTGAACCTGCGCCCAAGGGCCACATTGACCCCTCTGCCGAAGAATTTGAGATGTTTGAGTTGCTGCAACGCCGTCTGCCTGCTGTCATCGTCCTCGTAGACCAGCTCCAGGTGACGAGACATTCGCTGGCCTTGCCACTCCATTACCGGGACCACCAGACCAAGACCGCTCATTTTGGAGGCGATCTCCTGTAGATTGGCGCGTTCTGAGAGCCCCCAGACAATCAGATTACGCCCGTCCTTGTCGTACCGATCTACCCGCCGGTACCGTCGAGGCGGCGGTGCCATCTGCCATATAGCGCCGCTCGCCTTATGTTGAAGCGCCGACCCGTGTGCCAGGTTTGGGGAGGAAGGATGAGGCGCAGCTAAGATAGCCTCTCCACGTGGTTCAGGAATTCCGTCATATACGCGAGCCCTCATCCTCCCATCCTGGGACATCGGGCCAGAGCCCGTCGAAGAGGCATTCCCACGGGGATTGTCCAGGTCTTCGGCGATTCTTCCTTGTCCCATAAGGGCCACAGTGGTAGCTCCGTGCTTCGCGTATTTGTAATCCATTGAGAGTAGTAGACGGCCAATGTCGCTGGCCATCACCGCCGCGCCTCTTTACGCCGAGGAAAGCGCCCGTCCATGCAAATAGCATCGGCGGTATCTGCAACACACACTACACGCATTTCCGCCGGCGTCACTGGACGCTGCCGCGTCGCTTCGTGCCCTTCGGCGCCCGCCAGCACCCCCAGCGTCGTCAGAACCTGCCTCACGCACTACACACACTCTCCATCGCATCGCCAACGCCTCTACTCTCATGCCTTATGGACTTTCAGCTGCTCCTAACAATACACATCATGAGGTACGGGTGTCCCCGAGTGGAGCCAGATCGGACGGCGTGCCGCTGAAACTCCTTCCCCCACGTGGGTATAGAAGGCGCGAACCTAGCGGTACCTATAGGGTCTTACAGACAAGTATAGTAATCCCAGCCGAAGCTGCTCAGTTAGAAATGCAACGGTGGAGGGTGTGACTGCATGGGGCAAGGCACGGCAACGCAGCAAGGCACTGGCAAGGCATTGGGACCGACTGAAGCCCCTCTCCAACGTGCGCTCATCATGTGTTCCAGTTGGGCAGCCCCGAAGAAGCGAAGATAGGGAGGAGACAAAACCCAGATAGGATGAAGATAGGATTAACATGAAGCCGAAATGGAGCCGAGTTGGAACAGGTCAACTCAGCCCCATCTCGGCTCAATGTGAATCCTATCTTCAACCCATCTCGGTACTGTTTCCTCCGAAAGCTCACCTCAACAAGATCACCAAACCGGAACTGGAAGCCCCCAGGCATTTACTCGGCAGGAAATTCGGCGAAAATGGGCTAACTAGGAAACCAGACCCAAACCAACAGCCAAGAAAAACGAGCCAACCAACAATCCAACAGACAACCCCACAACCTGCCTGGCCGAACCCCTACCGAGTAAATGCCCAGTTGAGAGTTGCGCATATCCCGGTGACCGCCCTCCCCAAGCGGTCACCTTCATGGGGAGAGGCCCAACCACCTCCTCTTCCCATGGAGTGCCATCTTGTGCCTCCAGAATAATAATAATAATAACAATAATAATAATAATAATAATAATAATAATAATAATAATAATAATAATAATACTATATCTGAGGCGTACTGATGCAGCTAATGGCATATCCTCAACGGACATAAGCCTCCAATACCCTTGTTCGAGGTCCTCCACCCCCCCGTGTCAGTCTCTCGCCTGATGATCGGGGCCACCGATGGAGCTCCTGAGGGCAAGACTGCACTAAGCCGAGGTTATTCCGCAGTCCAGCAACCTCTTGCAAGACGTCACCGAATGTGCAAGTGCATACACCAAGCGCGGTTGCTAGAGCTGCCTCGAAACCCCACCCATAACAATCTGGTGTCTGCTGGGTCCTGGGCTATCAACCAGCATATGCGGAGTTTAAGATCTTTTACGCGCGCAACGACCCTCCTCCCCAGCATCTACCACCAAAGGGTTATGAGTTGGCGTCACAGTTTAACGCCTTGAGGCCATTGGGCTGGAACTCTGTTTAGCAAGTGTGACTAGGTTTTTTCATCGGGAATAGTAATAATAATAGTAATAATAATAATAATAATAATAGTGCTTCTCTGTCAATGGCTGATGCATTTCTGCACATGCGCCTCCATCGTCTCACCCGTGAGGGGAGTACGAAGAATTGACGATAGGCTCTAATGACACCCCCGCAAGGGCAGTTCCAACACTTCCAGACGGACCGGTATGTTTCAATGAAAATACTGGTCCAGACGGACCGGTATGTTCAACGAAAATACTGGTGGCACCGACGGGAATCGAACTGGCGACAGGGCCCAGATGGTAGAACTTGACCACTGGGCTATCACGGTGTCCAAAATAATAATAATAATAATAATAAAATAATAATAATAATAATAATAATAATAATAATAATAATAATAATAATAATAAAAAAAATAAAATAATAATAAAATAATATAATAATATGATAATAAATAAATAATAAATAAT
>WBZZ01003302.1:0-17500 GCA_019918135.1 Paulinella micropora
AGGTAGGTAGTGAAGTCCACAACAACCTTTCTGTGTCTCATCAATTGCCGAGAGAACGAGAAAGGGCCCCACACCTGGTCAGGAGGACTCTAGGAGACCCACTCCACCCACGACTGAGCAACCGGAGGAGGCACAAGCTTATCGCAGGCTCTCCCTGGCCCCAGCAATGCCCAGCATACACCACCCTCATTTCTCCATGTCTAGCCTTCCCACCCAATTCACAGGCCTCTCCCACATTCGGGCACAGCGTTCGCCAGAAGCCACCTCTTTATACCAAACAAAGACTCATAAACGCAAAAAAAACCAAAATCTCCAACTCCTTTCTGCGCTCATAAAATATTCGAAGAATAGTGATTCGGCCAAAATATGTGCTTTTTTGAACCGAGTCAAAAATGATTGGCGCCTCTGATTTGCAGGCGGACTTTTTCAGTGGTGACTTTGAAATTCACCAATTAACGACATACTAATTCCCAAAAAGTATCTACTGTAATTTTGAAAAGTCGAGAAGCAAAGACTGCCAAGGAGACATCACCGAAAAGTGATGGGAAACTGGGTGGGTTATATCACATGTACATCTCGGACTTTCGATCGACTTTAGTGGCTAGGTCGGGCGCCTGACTGTCGCCTCCTTAGTGTCTTGAGATTCTCGATTCTCTTGTTCCTCTTGACAGTTGTGTGTCTTGTTTTTCTGTGGTAGCTTCCTTTGTGTGTTTCTCCTGTAAATGCTGCAATGTCTGCACTGGCTCTTTGTATCTCCTGCTTCACTGTGATCACCCCCCGAATTATCCTGTAAAAAACTTGTTTATAGATTTCGTCTGGCCTGACACGTCTGAAATGCCAATTTGATCCTGGTCTTTTGGTGGCTTTTTGTCTTTGCGTCACTGAGCTAATATAACGAGACATCATTCTCTTTTTTGAGGACTGTGTTTGGTTATATTACCGACTTACTCTTCCATTGAGCTATCGTTGGGGATAGTACATTTGGAGTCCATAGCTAAAGGCTGATTTCTTTTCTGATCTGTCCTACAGACATCAGATAAGCACAAATTTATTTTTCGCTGATCTGTCGCACAGACATCAGACGAAAACAAACACCCCTACTCATCCTCAAACAAAAAACTTACAAACAAGCGATCAATTTGCCACAAGCTGGCATAACCTTTAGCCCTTGTGCACATTTAGCTTCTGTGTGCTCTTCTACAAGACACCAGACCACACCTACTCCACTCCCTCTTGCTGCTTGCATAAAGCCAAGTAGGACAAGTGCGAAACAAACATCAGACAAACACACAGACAGAGGAAAAACGAGCAAAGCACTCCCACTCTCTGTTCTGAACCATTTTCCTTGCATTTTCTCTGCAGAAACCAGAGGAGATTACAAATCTCTCACACAATAGCAAGACAAATATCGAAGCACTGTCCGACGACAGACTGACTTCTACAAAACAGCTCTTTTGACCAAACTATCGTTATCTCTGTGTAGGGCATGACGCCCCATAACTATTTCAACATAGAAAAGGAAGAGAGAGAAGAATGTTGCATAGAGTGATAAGAATAACAGAGGAAAAAAAAAGAAAAAAAAAGCAGACGTGACTCTCATAACATAAGATGGAAGACGAGAATGCGCAGGCTGGTGTGACACCAACTGATTATGGTCCTAGTGAGGGAGGAGAGGAGCAGGAGACTCAGTACTCAGAAGAGAGGGGGGATAGAGATGGAGAGGAGAGAGAGGAGTATACGTATACAGCCGATGTAGAGTCGACAGGGGGGGGGGGGTGGTAATGCACAAGAAGCGAGTGCAGGTCAGACTGGATGATCTCCATTGACAGATGCAGAGAGAGAGATGGAGGATGTTGGCCAGAATATCCCAAATACATGGGAACAGTTGGCTACATATGATGATGAAGAATCCTTCTTCCTTAACTACCCAACCTATTATAAAACACACATCTACATTCCTTACGAGAAAAGGAATAGACCAGGACAAGGTCAAAGCAACCTCCTGATCGAAATTCCCGGCCTTGCGAAGCTTCTCTTCAACAAAGTGAGGTTTGAGCACGAAAGAGTGCCATTGCAGGATATCAAGTATGGCGACACTCTTACACTGTGCGACATATAAGACATATCTGCAACACTCTACGCTGCTGTGCTCGTTGCGGAATTTTATGAACGCACAAACATACAGTGGAAAAATAAACACACAACTGCAGCATGGCTATCTGTCTGTGGTGTCCCCACTGATATCAAGAATCTAGAAAGAAAGTTCAAAGGTAGAAACCAAAGTGGCATTGAGTTTGCCCTTGAGGCTTTTGTAACTGCCTTCACACGGGCTTACAACGAAATGTACAAAGCACTGAAAGACAACACAAGGCAACATCCTGTTTACGAGGAGGTTGATCAGTCTTGTCAGGTGCTTGAACGCCTCACACAACTCCATACGGGCCTCTTTGAGGAGAAGGAGCAAAAACCAACATGGAAACAATGGGCCCACACGAAGAATCACACTCTCATCAAAGGTCCTCTCACAACAATCCCAAATAATAACAGAGCTGATAAGTCTTCCATGAGAGAAAAGGCACACTTCCTCTCTAGTGCCACAGGGCTTGCACAGTTCGTGAATCATCTAGCACGACAGGTGAAAGAAGAAGAGACGAGACAGAAAGAGGAGAAGGAGCAGAAGGAGAAGATAGCTGTGGCAATGGCAGTAGCACGGGTGGCTCCACAGCCAACGGCTCCACCTACCACATCTAACCCAGCTCCCAAGAAAGCAGGAGGAGGACCCTCAGGAGGAGGACCCCAAGGGGGAGGGACAGTAATTAACTTGACTGACTCCCAGAAGAAAAAGCAGGCGCTGCAGGCAGCCCTCGCTAAAATCAAAAGTGGGGGAGGGGGCCTTAAGCTCTATGCTATCACTGCAAATGAGGCTGACACAGAGAAGACCCTCATGACTAAGCTCAATGAGATTGACAGATGCTTCCAGCAAAACCAGTGTGAGGTGGAGCAGGAGTATGAAGTCCTAGAACATCTCTGTGATCGATCCCTCCTTGGAGCTGGTTTTGATCGTATAACTTACGAGAAATACAGAGGAGAGGAGGAGCTAGCAAGGAAAGGTGGACATGCAGAGATGAGTTGTACTCTGGCCATTGCTACACTCATTCGATACTTTAAGGCAAGTGGATACCAACACTTGTGCACTGGCACATTGATTGGGTTGAAATTTTCGACTTAGTATCGGAGCAGTTGCAGTCTGTTACTCAGCTTGCATCTGTCTTAACAATGTGGGCACCCAGTACACTCTCTTTAAAAACCACAAAGCCATACTCCTATATTTCCTCAGTGCTTTGCACGTCTACAACAAAAATAAGCTCACACTGCTCATGCAAGACTGCAAAACCTTCGACAAGGTAAAGCACTTGAACTTTTTGGAGATGAGCGTCCTTGAGGCCACGACTAAGGCCGTGAGCCCAAAAATGTTGTGGACCGAAGTAATGACCGCTTGTCAGAGGCTCGACAGCCAGACAGCATCCTTGATCGGTTCTGCATCGGCTTCTGCTCAACCGCAAGCCGCACATACGCAACGATCTCTAGGAAAGCGACCAAGAGAGAACAGTCGTGAAGCTAACACACCTTGTATTCGTTGGTGGGCACGGGCACAATGCTTCAAACACACAAATAAGAAATGCCCGTACAACCACGATGTCGAGGACACCCGCATCCGAAACACACTCCTCAAGAACGTACGGTCGGACGAAACCAACACCGTCGCCGTTCTGCGCCGACTACGCAAGGATCAGGGGTGGAAATTACAGGATGTCGCGGACCATGACCACGGACTAGCTGACGCGATCAATTCTCTTTTCGCTAGAGATGATCAGGAGACTGCAGCCATAGAAGCCGCAAGTAGAGGAAGAGGTGGAACACGAGGAAGAGGAGAAGGGAGAGGAATCAATCGAGGAGGAGGAGCCCCTTTCGCACGAGGCACATACACTCGCGGGGGGAGAGAGGATTTGTGAGAAGAGGAGGAGGAAGAGGTGTATTTCAAGGTAGAGGAGGAGGAAGATGGGTTGGCCGAGGTGGATACGGCAGCGCAGAGCGCCCGTACCACAGAGATGGGGGCTGGGCAGACTGCTCGAGCTCAAGCTCGAGTTCCTCAGCACCACAGGCCTATGCGACATCAGGCGCAACCACTACCGACACTGATGCCGACTCAGGTAACATATTTGAGATAGTCCAATGACTAAAGAAGGAGGGAGAAAACAGACAACATGCATTGCACGATACACCGTTGTGCAGGTCCCAACCAAGGGTACCAGTGAGTCTAAGAGCCCACAGCAGGCCACAGACCAACTCAAAGGTAGTACAATACCAGTACACCCATCACGACAACAAAGAGTGCATGCTGCTAATAGGCAGGCGAGTAAAGCGCTGGCAAAGAGAAAGCAGGCGGGCCTGTCGCAGCCACAGCTGAAGAAAGTAAGAATAGAACCGGCAGTTAATCTTATCAACTTGCCGAGACAGACAATAGACAAGGAGGATGGAGGACATCAACCTCTCCTCACTGTCTCAAACAGAGAAAGCAAGGACAATCATCCTTCGCCTGTGAACAATACCCAAAAAGACATTACAAAAACGGCGGAAAGGGAGGACGAGGCGAACCTCGAGAAAAGGATACAGATTTTAGAACACAAGCTCCTTGCATTGGCCTTAAAAAGTCACCGGCCAGACGCTTTATGCTATACGAACCTTTTTTGTGAAACATTAAATAGCTTTATAAACGTTGGTAATGATACTATGGCGAATATTAATATTGTCGGCCAGAAATTTACTACGAAACACCATGAGTGGTTAGAAACTAATATGGAAAAATCATCTGGCACCTTGAAAGGAGTTAGTAGTCGGACGGATATAACGGGCATCATCACTTTAAATTTTAAATTGAAATCCGGACGAGTATATCGGGTGGACTTTTACGTTGTCCCCGAATACAGGTGGCCATTACACACGCATATGAGGCATATATGCCAACGGACGCGGTGTCTAAAGATGGTTCAAACCTGTCAGACAAGAGAGAGGCGGAGGTCTATACTGCTACAGTCTCTACACAATGGGATAAAAAGTCGATAGACGATCTCATTGAAAAGAGGAAAGAGGAGATTATATGCATGGGAAAAAGGTGCCTATCGTTGGTGAGATTTGAAGAAGGAGCAGGGGCCGATGTATATATTACCAACTGGTATTGCTTGCACGTAAAGGTGGAAGAGAAGGACAGACAGGAGTTTATACCGAGGAGAAGGGGACGACTCCCTGATATCCCGGCAGAAGATATTAAAAGCTTTATTACCGAATTCTGGGGTGACGAGCCTACGTGGCCGCGCTCACTGACAGAAGTGAAAAAGTGCCTGCGCACTCTTTTTGAAAATAATAAACCATATACGGTCATACCGTACAATGAGAAGGCAATATGGGCGCAGGAGATACGGGACCGGCTTATTGATCATCCGATACCGGTGCCCTCACGGAAGCAACACTTAGTGGTAGCTTGTCGTCTCGGGACTCGTGAGCAGAGCAGTGCATACAAGCGGAAGCTCAGAGACCAGGACAAGTTGAAATTGATTCCTCAAGCATTCACATGCCTCGATGGTTTCTACACCCGAAAAGCTCCGTTGCAATATGCGAGATTAATAGATATGTTGGTAGGTCTGGCGGATGAAGACGAACCAGACACTGCCACATATGAAAAAACGGGAATGGACGATATATCAGAAGAAGAGTTGGGCTTGGAGGAGGACAGAGCACCCCTCAAGCATCAAAAGAGAATGTCAGAGGAGGAGTTTAAGGCGGCGATAGACGAGAAATTGGCAGGAGGAGCAGGTACGGAGAAGGAGAAAGAGGTTTTGAAAGAGAGATTGAAGGCGAACAAAATGATTTTTGACCCCCCTCAAGCGGGAGGTGTCAAGCCGGAAGACTTCACTGCGGTTATTTGTAAAATACCAGGTGCTGAGCCTTCCCCGGCGCCATGACGAGCAAATCTGAGTATACATGAAGCAAAGATCGCAGAAGAACAAGCGCGGCAGTTACTCGATGAGCATTTCATTGAGAGATCGACATCTCCAATAGTTTCCCAACCGAGACTGGTGCCTAAACCGGGAGGAGAATGGCGCTTAACGGTTAACTATGTCCGCGTCAATAAAATTTTAGAGGAGGAACGAAATCCATTACCTACTCTTGAAGAAGGAAGGCGAGTATTGCGGAACGCCAAGCTATACTCAGTCATTGATATGAAAAATGGCTTCTGGCAAATTCCACTGGATGAAAAGTCCAGATGGCTGACTGCATTTGTAGTAGGAATGGAGATATATCAGTGGAAAGTACTTCCGATGGGACTCAAACAGGCCCCGGGACTCTTTCAGAAAGCGATGCAAAGCATGCTGAGTAGCAAATATGATGACCAGACAGAGGGAGGTTTCATGAGGAGAAGAGGGCAGAAGGCGGGAGAGTACGCATTTTGTTACATCGATGACATTATCGTGTACTCCAAGACGATGGAAGAGCACATCGACCATCTAACAGACATTTTCAGGCGTATCAAATTATTTGGCCTGAAATGTAATTTGAAGAAATGTCAACTCGCAAAGACAAGCGTGACATATTTGGGGTACGAAATCTCTTATAATAGAGTCTCGATATCCAAAGAGATGAGGGAGGAGATCATGAGCCGGCAGAGGCCGAAGAATCGCACAGAGCTGCACTCATTTCTTGCGATGGCGCAATATTACAGCCAGTTCATACCCAATTGGGGTGCAACTCGGGCTAAGTTGGAGAGAATGATCGACTTCGGTGATTTTGAGAAGTGGGATGATGAAGCCTTAGAAGCGTACAACACGCTCAAAGATCTCATCTACAAAGATCCGAAGGATGGCGGACTCGTGCTGATGATGCCCGACTTTTCGAAGCAATTCGTAGTCGACACAGACGCATCAAAGTTCGCGATCGGCGCGGTCTTACAACAGGAAGATGAGGAGAAAAAGTTGCGCCCGATCATGTTTATAAGTAGAAAGTTAGTAAAGTTGTGCTCGGCGCAGCGAAACTATTGTACGAGACAGAGAGAGGCACTGGCGGTGGTCTGGGCCCTCAAACGGTTGAGAGAGTATTTATGGGGTGGACCTCAGTTTATAGTAAGGACTGATCACCAGAATTTACTATGGCTGATGAATCATGAACAGACTGGCAGTCTAGAGAGATTGCAGGCATTCTTGTCATGTTTCAATTTTACAATGGTCCATCTACCCGGCAAGCGAAATGTTGTCGCTGACAGCCTCTCCAGGCTAGAGTTTCACTCAGAAGTGGCAGCTCTCGTATCATCAGCAGAAATGGAGGATCTATCCCCAGACTGCACATACGAAGTGCATCATATCGAGTCGATGCAGATGGCGAGAGGGGTCCGATATAACCGATCGGGTCTACGTCATAGCCCGCAAGGTCCGGATCATGGGATATGTTGTACAGCACATGTCCTCGAGGATGCTGAGTGGTCCTATGAAGCATATGAGAATATGAAGGCGGAGATAAAACAAGAAGAGATTAAGCAAGAAGCATATGTGGAACCCCCGCAGGAGAACAAGGAGGAGTTAGACGAAAACCCTGAGAGGATAGGAGTGCAGCTAGAGGATGGGACTATCCACATAGCCTCACCCACTGCATGGAGACAGCAACAGGCTCTCGATCTGGAGTTCAAAGAGCTAATACAGCTATACAAGAACCCGAACGAGCTGAAAATGACGAAGGAGATTAAGCAGCAACAGAAGGAGATGGGGTGGAGAGACGGTCTCTTGTGGTACACGTTGTAATGTACTACTAATACCCGTTACTCCACCTAAACAATTTACCGGTAATTTGGATAGTCTTAGTCATAGGCAGGTTCATAGGCCGGACAGTTATTAATACCTTTATTACTGACAAGGACACTTTCTAGAGTATTCGCGAATCATAGTCTGGAATGCCTAGAATCAAATGAGTATTACCATTCTGTAAAGGTCATAACATCGTAAATTTGTGTGACCCAAAGTCATTAAAAGTCTTTTCTTCGGTTATTCTTTACCCTTAGCGGGGTAGCTTCCCTAAACTCTGCGTTTGAGTGATAGATTACTTTGGTTATGAGCCTTGGCAAGGAGGCAAGCGTGCCAAAGCACGTATTGAGTCAAGTGCCCATATTCGAGGGCAACGACCAAAGCTTTTGGCCTTGGTCAAGCAAGTTTCAGAAGCACATGCAGGGGATATCTGTCCACGTGGCAGAGATGGTATCTGTGGCATTAGCCGACTCAGCTAAAGCCAAAAGGGATTTTCCTTACGACGAAGCAAGGGCTAAGACGGCAGAAGACTTAGAAGAGCCCGACACGCCCATAAGTGATAGTGAGGAAGATGAAGAGTCAGACACCTCTCAGAGAGGAAGACAGAGACCCCAAACAAAGAAAGAAGATATCAAACAGCCAGAAGGTTGGGATAAAATGACAGCAGAACAAAAGAGAGAGTGGAAAGAGAAAGAAGCAAGGAAAAAGAAAAGACAAAGTATGAAACAACACACAAGAAGAAAGACAGCTATCCGCAAAGAGAAGAAATATTATGAAAGGATGAAAACTTTGCAGTTATGTCTGTCTGTGGCTTTTTCCAAAGACAATGTATCTAATTTCCTGCGAACACAGAAGACGAAAGGACCCATTGAAGAGTCGATAGTAGTAAGAGATCAATGGGGAGGCATTTCCGGAGCAGGTAGGTACATGTTAGAGGAAGAGTTTGAGAGAACGAGACCAAGGGCAGGTCAGAGGTATGTAGACTGGCTAAATGAATTTCTCGCAAAGAAAATCCAGCTTGAAAGTTTACGTGGGGCGCCATTTTCCGATGAGGAAGCAAAGAGAAAGCTATTTAAGAAATTGCGCTACCATCCAGCTTTCGGGGATAAATTTCAGGTGGACCACTATGATCTCCCGGCCAGACTAAGACCAAATTTCTCGGAACTATGCGAAGCATCTAGGGAAAGATGGTTAATGTGGGAAGAAAAAGAAAGACGTAACAATTTCCGTGAGAGAAAAACTCAAATTCGCAAAGACAACAACAAGAAATCTCGGGATGGCAAGCAGCGGCAAGAGACCAATCTCCTGATGGATAATAAAGGGAAAAGGGGAGACAATAAACCGGGACCAAAGACAGCTCCAAACTGGACGCTCAAAGTCACGTGTTTCGGATGTGATGCCAAAGGCCATACCATGAGATATTGTCCGGTGATTTCGGAAAAGTTCCGCAAAGAAGGAAAATTAAAACGGAATCAAACGAAAGACAAAGGCACGGAACAAGAAAAGATCGAACAAAAGAACAATTACAAAAACAAAAAGAAACACTTTCATAAGAAAAAGAAAGCACTCACTTTGATAACAACCGGCAACGACAAAAACGAAGACGAACAAAGTGACTCTGATACAAACGTTGCTTTAATCCATATGGGGAACACTTATGATAAGAGCGATGATGATGAGGAAGAAAGAGAAAGAGATGACGAGCAACCAAGCTCACCTCATCACAAATCTACAAGTCCCCAAGCCCTTTTGAACGATACAAAGACTACACCTAGGGTAGGGAATAGACATAGTGAGAGTGGAGAAGGACGGGAAGTGCGGTTAGTATCGGCCACCCTACGAGGTCCCTCCTCACTACGGGGAGAAGGCAAGGAAGAGCGGTTAGTATCCGCCACCCCACGATGTTCCCCAGTCACCCCTAACCCTAACGAAACTCCTTTGAGGCTTGAGAGTTCTTACGGAGTCACGCCTGACACAAAATGTGCCGGAATAAACAGACGCAAAAAACCGTGTAATGTTTCCGTTGAAAAATCAAAAGGAAAAGGAATATACGCAAATCACGCGAAACGATTATCTTATGCGAGGTACTGCGGATATCACGCCACACAAGACCCAGTTTATCCGGAGTTGGATTTGTCGGTAAGTCCCGTGTTGCGTCCCCCCAAATCTCCTTACTACCCAGTCGAACGAGGTCTTAAAGCTGCGGCATTGGAAAAGTCTCATAAAATTACGCAAAGACTCGTTTTCGGGGAATTTGAAACTTTACGTGACACCAAAATTTCCACAAGTCCACAAGTCTCGCAAAATATTCCGCAACAACCACGCAAACATAATCCATTTTCTAGTCAGCGGACCGGCCAGAGCAGAGAAGGGAGAGAAGAGAGTGGAGTGGATGAGGGAGAGCAACGACTTGGGGCCACTTCTGTCAACAAGTTTGGCAACCAAATAGGTCCCACCTCACAACAACTCCAAATCTCTAGTTCTAGACCAATCACAGCACTCCCACCAGCACAGACAACAAACACGCAACCCATCAACCCTCCCGTCATAACCTTCAAAGATATAAATGAAATAGCTAAAACGTTGATGAATGAGTGCGTGAGGGGAATGAATGGAGAAGTGATGCGTGTCGTGAGTGGCGAGCTAGAGAGAGATGACTTTTGACTGACATAGTAAGAGCAATAGAAGGAGTGTACTTGGAGAGAGCAGTCAGACAGAGTCCCATCACTACACCTCCACAACTCACAGAAGAGGGACAAGGTGAGGGTAGAGGAGTCTCTGAGGGTGAACTAGAAACAGAGACAGAGACAGAAGGAGAGACAGAGCATGTACTGATACATGTGAGAAAAAGAGTGATGAAAAAGAGAGACATGACAGTACAGGATAGTGGAGCAAGCACAGACATATCATGCAGAGAAGACAGATTGACGGATGTCGATGAGATAGACCCGGTAGAACTACTGACAGGTAATGGAGAAAGGGAGTTGAGTAAGTCAGGAAGAGCTAGGCTGACTGTGATAGATGGGAAAGGAAGGCCTAGAGCAGTAGAAAAGAAGATGTTACTCGACACTACCTTACCAGTTAGCATAGTCTCTACAGGACAGATGGACCACAGACACAACAGATCAGTCATCCACCAAAACGGACAGTTAGTAATACTCAAACACCCCATCCACATTAACGAGAGTGACGTATTAGTAAGGGGAAGATTAACTAAGAGTATGATATATAGATGGGATGACGAATATGATGAACCATTGAAAGTCAACGAAAGATATGATCCTTTCGCAACAAGGGGGTAGAAGGGGAGGGAAGCCCCACAAATGAGAACAAAAACAAGACAAGTAAGCATGAAGTAAATAAGAGAGAGAAAGAATTACACGTAGATGTAGTATTATATGAAGCTTACCCCAGAAAGTCAGACAAACCTAGAAAGATAGGAATCAAGCTTTTTCACTATGCCTGTGGGCATTATGGGTTAACAAAGATGCGCCTATTGGCAAAAATTTTGAACATTAAGTTAGTTGGTGACGAGAGCGATGTGAGATTTTGCGAATCTTGCATGATAGGAAAGTCTAAACGTTTGCCACGTTTTGCAGTTAATACAATAGAAAGAGCCCAAAAGCCAGGTATAATTCTACACATAGACACATCAGGACCGTGGGCAACTAGATCAATAGGTGGTAAACGGTATAAATTTTCGGTCACCGACGACTACTCACTGTTCATTCTTGACTTTTATTTAGCCCATAAGAATGAGTTTGTAGATTGCTTAAAACAAGGTATAGCCTTTTATGAGAGACAGACAGGAAACAAAGTAAAGGAAATTCGCGCAGATCAAGAATTCCATATTCCGGAGGAAGTCATTAAGCGGTGGAAAAATATTCGCTTTATTTGGAAAACCTCCGCGACAAACGATAAAGACGGGAATCCTATTGCGGAAAAAGTGAATGATATTACGGCGGGGCCAGCACGAGCAATGAGATATCACGCTAAATTACCGCCGCAATTCTGGGCAGAATTAGAACACGCAGCAACAACCATTCACAACATACTACCAGCAATTCACGGGGAACGCAAAGGAATTTCGCCTTATGAGCAGCTGTTAGGTAGAAAACCAACACACTTTCATTTAAAACCAATAGGATGTATAGGTGTGTTACATATACCTAAGACTAAAGTGCGGAAGGGAAAGTACAGAGGGAAAAAGGTGATGCTAGTAGGATATGATCTATTTCGGGAACTATACCGCGTATGGGATGGTAAGAAGATAATTTCCGGAGTGAGAGATGTGAGATTTAATATTCACAAAATCGGTAAACAAGCTCATCCTCCTAAACTAGTGTCGTGGGATAATGATGACTCTGAGGGGGAGAATGAGAATGAGAGCGAGCAACCACACACATCTCCACAAGCGTCACCACCCCAATCACCACCCCAATCACCTAAGTCACCTCACAACGTCAACAACGACCACCCAACAACACACTTTGATGAAGTTGAGGGGGAGACAGAGAATGTTAATATCGATGCGAATGAGAATGAGCATGAAAATGAGCATGTGGAGAAGAATACATTGGATCACAAACATACACGCCTACACACAAGTCCAGAGCCACATTATCCACAACAATTACCCCCAGAGCACAAGATCAAGCCACAAGAGCATACAAGTGAACAAGATCCAACAGATCCACTAAAAATACATGAAAGAAGAGCATACGAAGAAAAATCACCACCATCTAAGGGATTAACGTGGGAGCAGAGTCAGAGAGTAACGGAGAGTAACATAATCCCCGGTAAAAGGCAGCGCAAGGCAGTAGAGAGATTTACCCCTAGCAATGAGCCCAAGAGAGAAAAGAGAGAGGCTCAAGAGCTAATAGGTAAGGTAGTAAGAGTGCCCGCGCGTGCATGGGGAGATGGATGGGCGAAGAAAAAGTACGGTGAGGGATGGGAGAGCATAGTACGAGTAGGGGTAGTAAGCAGAGTGTGTGACCCCAGAGATAGACTCGTTGTTAGAGACAGACCTCAGCCCACCCACATAGTTAAGTTTGAAGACGAAGAAGAACGGATGCTGAATTCGGAAATCCTCAAATACTCCGTGAAAGATACCGAATACCCGTTACAAAGTCCCGCTAATATGTTTTCATGCGATGACCGTATGGTGGCAGATGAGATTCGTGATTTTTATTTGTATGTAGATATCAGAGTACCCAAAGATGTCATAGAGGAAGGTTTGACAGCTAAAGATGTTTTAGAGGGTATGAAAACAGAGCTAAAAGCTCTTCAATCCTTTAACACATACACATGGGTACCCCATAAGGAGGCAAGCAAGGCAGGAGTTAGTAAGATAGTTAGATTGACATGGGTTCACAAAGTAAAGTTAGATGAGAACGGGGAAAAGTTCATAAAGTCTCGTTTAGCTTTACGGGGAAATATGTTAGAACCCGGTGTTAGCTATAACCCAGATCAGCTCTTTGTTCCTTGCGCCGCGCACCATTCACTTTTATTTCTCGCCAAACTAGCTGCCTGGCACAAACACAAACTATACGGCATAGATTTTAAAAATGCATACCTAAATGCTCGTATGAATGACCCTGTTTATGCATATGCGCCAGAGAGTGTAGACAGAGCAGGGCATGAGGGGATGATATGGCGTATAGATGGTGCTTTATATGGTGCACCACAGGCAGGAAGAAGATGGTATGAGATATTAGCACCCAAGTTAGAGGAGCTAGGTTTTAGGTTGCTAGATTCAGACTTATTTATGTTTGTAGAAAATGATAAAGCTTTGAGAGAGGCGATAGTAGGGATATTTCATGTTGATGACTTGTTGTTCACCGCACCAAACAAACAAGCATATGAGCGTTTTGCGTCCGCATTAGAAAAACATTTCCCGCTCAAAAGACTCGGTATTGCCCGTGAATTCAAAGGAATAGAGATAGAGCAATCGAACGGGAAAATAATTTTGCATCAGCGAAAATATCAGCAGCAGATACTAAAAGAGGTAGGCTACGATTCTGCTAAATCCGTTAGTACTCCAGCGCAAGAACATTTCACGGAACCGATGTCGGAATCAGCTAGCTTGCGAAAATTTTCAATTCCTAGTCTAGTTGGTCGTTTGCTATTTCTCGCAAAGATAACACGACCCGATATAGATTAAGCACTTAATTCGGCAAGTGTCATGCAAACTATCGATAAGGGAATAACTTATGCGATGTTAGGCAGAATATTTCGTTATTTAGTTAACTCTTATCGAGGTTTAGCTTACCATGAGCCTAAGTCAGAGCAAGAAGGGCAAACCTATCCAAAACTTTCCATGTGGCCCGACGCGGCTCACAAAGTTTGTAAGAAAACAGGGAAGTCCCGCACTGGATTCGTGATCCTATGGGGCAGCGATCCAGTTGCATGGTTATCAAAGCGACAGAGTCGCATCGCCCTGAGTTCCAATGATGCTGAAATATTTGCAGCAACTGAGTGCATTAGAGAGGGACTTGCACTAAAACACATTACACAAGAACTAAACATAGCCCAAAAGAGCCCGATAGAATTATTCGAGGATAACTCTCAAACAGTCTTAGCGGCAGAGAGGGGTATGTCAGGTAATAGAACTAAACACTTACCTTTAGAATTACACTTTATGCACCACCTACAGAGAGACGGTGAGATTAAGTTTGTAAAAGTAGGTACGAAGAAGCAGATAGATGATGTAATGACAAAATATTTACCGAAAGAACAATTCGAGTATTTACTTAACAAATTTACGGTAAAGCTCAAGTAATTTCGGGATTTGCGTGTCCACTCACCTATATTTGCTTTGAGTGTTTTGTGCAGTTTGTTGCTTGTTGCAGCAGCTTTGTTTTGCGCAGGGGTCAAGAGCCGTCGAGCCGAGGCTGGGTAGCCGACTGCCACGCGAGGCCGGCAGCCGCGAGGCTTTCCCTGGCTAACTTAACAATTTAAATTCTTTCTATCATTCTTTCTGTCCTAGAATAGGAAATCTATTTTTTTTTTATTTTGCTACCCTCTACGGGAAGCGCTTGCAAATTTTTGAACACATACATACTTCATACATGTTACTGCATGACCACATATATACATACATAGAGGATGTGATGTAAATGGGAGTTGATATTTAACTTTCGGGTAACCCATAACTGATCCTCAACACTATTTTTTTCATATTTACACACTAATATAGCCTATGACTTGCGACTAAGGGGGAGCGTTGTAATGTACTACTAATACTTTACCGGTAATTTGGATAGTCTTAGTCATAGGCAGGTTCATAGGCCGGACAGTTATTAATACCTTTATTACTGACAAGGACACTTTCTAGAGTATTCGCGAATCATAGTCTGGAATGCCTAGAATCAAATGAGTATTACCATTCTGTAAAGGTCATAACATCATAAATTTGTGTGACCCAAAGTCATTAAAAGTCTCATTTGATTCTAGGCATTCCAGACTATGATTCGCGAATACTCTAGAAAGTGTCCTTGTCAGTAATAAAGGTATTAATAACTGTCCGGCCTATGATCATAACCAAAGTAATCTATCACTCAAACGCAGAGTTTAGGGAAGCTACCCCGCTAAGGGTAAAGAATAACCGAAGAAAAGACTTTTAATGACTTTGGGTCACACAAATTTATGATGTTATGACCTTTCCAGAATGGTAATACTCATTTGATTCTAGGTTTGGTACAAAGGCCAACTCGGGCGCTATGCATCACAACCAGACAAATGGACTCTCTGGGTTCCTGAGAAACTCAGACACATCATTTTTGTCGCTGCTCATAACTGCTCACTACTGGCGCACCCGGGCCGACAAAGAACGCATATGTTCATTTCGAGATGATTCTGGTGGAAGAAGATGAAGGAGAATATTGATGAACAGGTCAATGCATGCATCCCATGCAAGACATCCAAAACACCATTGAATGCAAATTTTGGCCTGATCGGGACTTTTCCTTTACACTTAGGAATGTTCGAGTTCTTACACACCGATCATGTAGGACCTTTCCCGGTCACGACGGAAGGTTACAGATACTTTCTAACGGCCATAGACAGAGCCACCAACTATGTATGGGTGGTCCCAGTCAAAGACGTTACGGGAGAAACAACAGCCAAGGCGTTGATTGACAGGATCATCTCACAGATTGGGGTGCCGAGAAAAACATGCTCAGATCGAGGCTCTGACTTTAATAATGAAGTCATCGACAAGCTATCTGCATATTACGGCATGAAATTGCAATATGTCACCGCCTATAACATCAGAGCGAACGGCAAGATAGAGCGGGTGCATAGACCCCTCAAGGCCGCGCTGAAGATGGATTCTATGAAGAAGCAGAACCAAAAGGCATGGGTGGATGCAGCATCCTCGTTTGCCTTTGCTATGAATTGCCTACCCTCTACAGCGTTAGGTGGTTCAAAAGGTTCCGTCTCGCCATACCAATTGGTATATGGGCGTGAGCCCGCCATCCCAGCCTCACTGCTGCACCCAAAAGATTCACGGGCAGATCAGGATGAGCTGCTTGGGGTGAGACTTCGGGCGAAGATGGAGGTGGAGCAAATAGTACAGGCGCATAGGGAGGCGGAGCGCAGGAAGACTGATGCTGAAGGTGTCAGGCAGGCACACCTGGATCAAGTCAGATTTCAGCTCGGGATATTGTACTACTGTATCATCCTCAGGTTCCTCAGGGAGTCAGCTAGAAGCTGTTTATCCACTAGAAATGACCATACCAGATCATGGAACAGATGGAGCCTTTGAATTATAAAATCAGGGGCAGAGGAAAAGTTCAAATAGTCAATGTACGAATGCTAATTAAGTATGATCCCTTCCTACTTGAAGATGAGTCAATTGATTAAGCACTCAAACGGATGGAGGCAGACTTTAAAGAGGTCCCACCAATCCGTCAGGAGGATATCTCGGAACAGGATACATACAGGGCACCAATTGCGGAGAAGGAGGAAGCTGAGCTGGAGAACAAGCGGGCCACCGACCGCAAAAGTGCGGCGGGGACTCAGACCCGCAAAAGGGTGGAGTCGAACGTGCCGGAAGGAAAGTTCACGGAGGCGCAAATAAGGAGAGCGCAAAATGACCTTATCTACGACCGACCGAGAAAGGCGATAAGGACGGCACGTTCGCAAGGAGTCCATCAAGAGGGGAGCGATGACGGAGATCAAGACCCTCGCGTGGGCAATGACACTCTTGTTCACCCTAGTTGGAAAGAAGGAGATGTGATTGAACATATTTCATGTGCCAAAGACGCTTTTTACTTGGTGAGGCCTGCGGCTCAACACGTAGCCGATCATGGCAGTACCTCACAAACGCCATACACGATCGAATCGAATTTCGACTGAGGCACAAATAATACAACCAGTCTTACATTTCTGGAGGAGTCTGGATCTAGTGGAAGATCCTAAAGTAAGACAATACCTTCCAGTATATAAAGACGCCAAGAAACTTGAGACATGGGATGATACCATATCTCCCACAGATAAAGATCATACCGCGTGGACCATACAAGCACTACCACGAGGGGTGCTGGACATTCCTTTTGACTTGGCACGAGGAGCAATCCCTCACAAAATTTGGGACGTCCTCGAACAGTCTACCTTAGAATTAACTTTGGTTGGAGGTCCTCCACCAGGTA
>WBZZ01003302.1:30000-40000 GCA_019918135.1 Paulinella micropora
CACCGGTTTATAAAGTTTGATTGGGGCTTTCCTTCCTTCATCTACCCCAAACGCCTCATCTAAGTTTTGAGCGGACGCTTTTGTGTTGGGCATCGGCCACACACGTGTAGGGCCCTTTGTTTTGTCGTCAAAGTATTCCGTTACCACGTCATCGTCTAAGTCTGCCCAATCATTTAGCTCACTTCTTCCCAAGCTAGAATAAAGGAAGGCACTTCCCTCCCCCGTAGCTGTATCCCTACTACGTTCTCCCGGTGAACATATTGCTTATGGGTGGCTGCACCCTGTAGACTTCCTTAGGAGCTTTAGCATGACAGCTTTGGAAAGCCTGTCTATGAAGCAAAACCCATGCTTCTTTACCCGTGAATGTGATCTTGTTGTCTGTCTTACTAGTAGCCATTGCTAACTACCGCCGTTCTCGACCAGACACACACTCACCTTACACACTCTCTCACACAGCACACAGCTATGCTCTGTACTTGAAAAATAGAGATAGAGTCACACCTTGCTCACTCTGTTCTGAGTGCACAGACACAGGCAAGCAACCACACACACGCCCACACAGAGGGGACAATACAAAGGACACCAGCAGACTCACACACACACACTACACAGTATAGTGCTTTAATCTGCCACACCTCGCTTTATGCACTCTCTCTTCACCTACGTGTGCTATCACTGACTATTTCACTCAGACTCCACAAAGACTACCTCAGCTACCACTTACGACAGCCTTCCGTCCACTATGAGTCCTATTTGCAAAGTCAGTTTGCCAACCTACTGAGGTTTGTAGTTGTTTTTTGTACACCTACCTAAGCACTCACTTTGCTTTTTACAGCACTTGCCCAATGCTCTCCTTTCAGAGTGCACAGTCTCACCACGTACCCCTCAGTTTGTAAAATGAGCACAACAAACGGATGTGTCCGGGCAGTGTGTCCTTCTAGGCAAGGAAAACAAACACGTTCAACACACCCACGGTACGGCTTGTAGCCTTTGAGCACAACAAACAGGTATGCCAATGTGTTCTTCTAAGCAATGATACAAACACGTTCAGCACATCCCCCCTGGTATATACCTGTAACAAGAACCGTGGCAAAACCTTTCAGAGGCACACCCCACTCACACAACCTGAACGGTATGGTGCAACCCCGGTCTGTCTTGTCCTTCTTGTCCCCCACCTTGCACTCCCGCTGCACACAAGCAGAACAGAGCGTGGGAAGTGTCTACAGTGATCAGCTGTAGGCCGCACAAAAACTCAAAATGCGCGCTTTCCTACTTAAGGTAGATCCCCGTGACACCCCTGAACGAAGGTCTTCGTCTAGGATCCGTTGCACAGTAACGCTCCAAGGCCCATACCCAATGGACAAAAACCTCCGCACTTGCTTTCCGTCTTAAACTGGCCTGCACTCGGGGCGTCCCCCTCCTACCGGCTTGCGACTTACAAACTCGAAGAATTTAACATTGAATGCTGAACAATTCCCGCCAGTCCAACTGCCGACGTAACAAAACATGTACCTTCCAGAAATCGACACACGTAACGCACGGATATCGGTAAAAGGGTAATGGTATTAATAAAAAGCTTGTGCCACCAGTACCAGGATAACTACTAGAATTGACTGTATTAATAACTAATAATACTAATAACAGAAACAACTATCACTAGACAGGATAAGTAGCAAGATTCCGTGCAAGATAAATTATATGTATTTGAAATATATTGATTCCATTTGAAAAATAAAAGATTATATCTACTTGAAGTCAGAAATACAAAAAAAAAAAATTAAATTCATAACCGTTACAACGGTTTTTTGACAGTTTTATACTTGCTATGTAGGATCTTTGTTCTGCTCTTGTACGGTTTTGTTTTTCCTTGAATCAGTATATCTACATAATGTGTTTTTTCTAATCAGAATAATTAATTCTATCATAATATTGCTGTTGACATTCAAGACAACAACAAAAATTAGTTTTTCATTTTTGTGTCAGATTTTCATTTTTGTGACAGTTTTTCATTTTTGTGACAAAAATTCAAATTTTCAAATTTAACTGTAACATTTCGCGAAAATTTACGATATTTTGCGGACGAATATAACCGTTAATTTGAAAAATTCAAATTTTCACCCAAAATCAAAATTCCAACCAAAACTGAAATTCCAACCAAAACAGAAAAATCAATTTTTTTTGTTGTCTTGAATGTCAACAGCAATATAAAAAAATTAAATTTATAACCGTTACACTGTGATGATGAACTTGTGTGTTTTTTTGCATGCCAGTACGTGATATTATAATTTTTTTCTTGTTGTTTCAAATTTTTATGTCATTTTTGATATTAAAAGTAATGTAATTTATTATTTTACTTAATTTAAATTTAAATTTGATTATCTGAGCGACTTTAATAATATTAACGACGAATATTTATACAATACTCTCGGTCTCTGCCTGCATATTTAAGCTTGACGTTGAGGCGGCAGCGGCCGAGATGCAACTGGAGGAAGTACTAGCTCTTGAGGCCACCAGAACCCTTGACTACCAGCAAGTGTATTCAAAACAGTTCTGTCTTTTGCCTCTGTGGTAAAACGCCATTGAACCTCGTTCGCATCATAAGTTTCAAGTATCTTGATTTTCAATAGGCCAGGTGTGGTTGTGGCCTCGAAATGGTGATACCAACCGAGATCATCAATACCATTCACTGTGTGCCTGTATTTCTCATCTTGGTTGAGATCATTTTGGAAAAACATTGGGTCAGAATCAGAAAGTTTGTTTTTGATCAGCCAAAAAAGGTCACGAGATGTTTCCCAAATCCATTCGTTGTGGAAGGCCATATAGGCCACCATTTGTACAATTTTTCCCGCATGTGAATCAGCAAGTCCTTTGCAGTGATGTGCGGATGGCCAGAAATGTTCCGAAAAATGTTGCAGGGCCATGGATGTTCAAGTTATATTTTACGAGGCTGGCCTCAGCAAGTGAATGTCTTTGTTTAAAATGTTTTTTGCCACCGTCTGACCATTGGAGGATTTTGTTTTTGCCTGGCATTTTGTGAATCACACGATGCAAAATATCGTATTGCCACTGACGATAAAAAAGAAATTATTATTTGCATTTTTTTGTCATCGG
The DNA here is from genome assembly GCA_019918135.1 of Paulinella micropora. Lineage (NCBI taxonomy): Eukaryota > Cercozoa > Imbricatea > Euglyphida > Paulinellidae > Paulinella > Paulinella micropora. The sequence goes on from WBZZ01003302.1 coordinate 33,112, forward strand.
GACGAGGAAGGGTGTCGACATATTTCCTTTTGATCCCCCCAATCCATCTCCCATCAGCAAAACTGCGATGCAATCATGAAAATCCGCCGTCTTACCACCCACCACGCTCATTCGCGAAAAATCAACCACCATCAACACATATGGAAGATCGTCATTCACTAATTCTAAATGGTCGTCAAAAACTTTCATATCTGCCTTCGCGTTGAAATGATGTCCGGTTTTTTTTACTTCTCTTTCTTTCTCTTTCATCTCCTTCGCTACCTTGCTAGTCAGCTCTCTCACACCATCAATTTTCTGCAGTTCAACCAGTCTTTCAGATATTTGATGATATTGTCTGCCTCGAGGGCATTAGCCCCAGACCTTGTTATGTCTTCCCTCTACCCAAAACTGACAGTGCAGGCGTGTCCAAAGCTGGCGAGGAGGGGGGACCACATGTCGCTTCATGTCAATCAAAAATTGTCCTATTTGACGGGTCCAGAATGTACGAAGCTCAGCTAAAGGATTTCCTTGTTGACCGGGAGACCAAACAGGGGTCCTAGCGCAAAATTTCCAAAAGAGTTCAAAATAATTTTGATTAAACAAATCTTTGAACTTTTGAAGGAACTCTGAAAAATAAGCTACAATTTCATGTTATGTTTACAAACAACAGGAATAATGAAAAGAAACACGACATGATAGTGTAGCTAAAATGTTGTGGAATGCCCCTCTAGCCTTCCACTGGTGGGGTAAGGGTACCGATATCCGTGCTCGCAACGGCAAACGTAAAGAGGCACCCAACGACCCGGCTCGAACTCGACCTGGGGAGCGCGTTCACAACCACAATCGCGATCTGGACTTAACGGAGCTCTTTTGCGCAAGAAGGACCCCCAAATCAACTGAAACTCAAACAGTTGTGCCCGCATTTTGACATCCTCTCTGAGTAGCTGCAAGTTTTTGCTGAGGCGATTGGGCTGCTCCTCAAGACTGGCGCTGATTTCGAAACTCTGCACTCGCGGAGGGAGTTTTTGTTTGCCTGTAAATGCGATCCCCGACGTAACACAAGAATGGGCCCTGCTACTCGTGGATTCCACATGATAGGTGGGCGGGATACAACGCTCACACTTCCATACGCCCGCCTCCCCCGCCTCCCATGCAATTGCTAGTTGGGCCTGGCCCCGTCTCAACTTCTGTTTGCGTTGGTGTATGTATGGTTCCCCCTTCTGGACTGCAGCCGAAATTGCATGTTAAATCAACAAAAACAAACATATGTGACGAACGAGAGAGAGAGAGATATTGGCATGTAAATAAACAATGTAACACTATCAAATCTCATAGATACAAAAAAAGAAAGAAAAAAAGAAAAAGAAAGAAAAAAAGAAAGAAAAAGAAAAAAAAAGAAAAAGAAAAAAAGGAAAAAGAAAGAAGAGAGAGAGAGAGAGAGAGAGGGAGAGACCGGCAGCACCTGCTTCCAATATACAGGGAAGCTCGAGAAGTCGTCGTGAACCTTACTCTCAGTTACACAAACTGCCTACCACTGCGAATGTGACGATCGTGGGATGGGTGAAACTTAGATAAATAAAAATCTACCCCATACGTATCCATCAGCTTTTGGGGGGGCACGAACTTGGGACTTTTTTTCTTCCTCCAAAACCACACTCAGACCATCTACCTCATCTGCCATGCATTCTGAAATCACCAAACATCCATTTCTATTGTTGCGCAACCGAGGACTGTCAGAAACAGATGGAGGGGAGGAGGAGGGGAGCAAAGAAGAAGAGGAGCAAGAAGTGTCCAAGGAAGGGTTTTGTCGGGAGAGACCAAGCATCTCTGGCCTGCACATTCAAACAACACAGAAAAATAAGCAATCAAATAAAATAAAAAAGTTGCAGGCATAGAATGAAACAAACACAACATACCTTGGTTTCGTATCTTTGCTGGTCTGCAAGCACGTCACGCAAAGGCCCCCCCCCCCCCTTTTTTTTTTCTTTGCAGCATGTTTGCCTGAAGCAAAAAAACGACACAAAAAACCGCAAAAAAGGAGACTAGAAAGAAGACACGAAAAGAACATAACGCAAATATACAAGAAGTATGCAGAGCAAAAGGAACAAGACAAGCAAGACAACAACCATACTCGACAAGACTTTGGCGTGTGTGGTTTTTGCCATTTATCTTTGCGCGCCGTGGGGTTTTTGTCAACGCCTGCCAAAATTTAGATTCGTCCGGACCATCGAAAATTCACCGAAAGTTTCGGAACGTTTCGAAAAAAAAACGTTACTGCCAATAATTCTGAAACTTCGCCAATTCAGCCCAACTTTTTTTGCTTTGTTTTTTTGGGCGTGGTGTTGTGTTTTTGTCAAAGTTCTTGAGTTGAGAGAAAGAAGCGCAAGCGCCCAGTATGGCCGAAGGTGCACCGAGTTCGTCTTCGAGCAGTGTAGCATCTGCATCTACAGGTTCATCCCAATCTTCGGTTGCATCTTTTTTTTTTCGAGGAAATTACTTGAAACGATTTGCTTGTTTTTTGTTTGTGTGTATGGCATCGCAAAACCACCAGCGGAGGAGAGCTGCAGTAATGTCGACACAAAGAACCATTCAATCAACGATGCGTTCGCCAATCGCAATGCGCAAGGGGAAGGCAACAATGCTGGGGAAGTGTTGCTTCTACAAAACGCCAACTACCCTACTGATTTGAAGGTGACGGTTGGCAGGGATGTTCCACGGTTGAAGGCGCGCTGGCCGATTTGCATGGACTGGACCAATGATTGATATCTTTGTCTGTTGGCCCTTCGTTTTCAGCAGGAACTTGCGTGAAGGTCCTCTTTGTTGCATTAGCATGGTTCCTGTTCATTTGTTTTCGCTATCCTTTTTTGTGGAACTTCAAGATGGAGTTTGCTCATCCATCGTCCACCGCTCTTTTTCGCCCTGGCCACGGAGACGACACAGAGGGTAGTAAAAAGTGGTGTTTCAGTGAGGAGGGAGCCGAAATAGTGGAAGGCACGCACGACACTAATCGTACGATGTGGTTGCCGTCAGTCACCTTGAATGGGACCAAATTGGGATTGACGATTGGATATATTTTCTGCGCGCCACTTCCAAGGCTGCTTCTGTTTCTCTTATGCTGGAAGATGCAGAAACTACTGTTTCGCTGGCTAAGGTTCTACGTATCATCAAAAGGGTGTTCGATAAGCGTTTCTATGTTCGCTTTGTTTTCTGCTACAAGAACAAAAACAATGTGGTAAGGATTCTTCGCTCCACCCCTGATTGGATTCATGGAGTTGTTCCCCAGCCTTTTCAGGAATTATTGAACCTCGATCCGCAGGCTGCCTTCCCATTCACCACCAAGGACAAGAGTCTCGAAGAATTGGTCAAGAGCATTGCAAGGTGCCTGCAGTGGAGCGATCGGCAGGCAGGCAAGTCGAAGTCAGGGCAATCCTCGCTTTCAGATACTGAGTCGGAGTGTGAGCCAGGTCAAAGCTCATACAAGCAGACAAGTCAGGAGCTCATACAGGTCAAAATTGAACTTGTTGCGCTACAAGCCAAGCTTGAGAAAGCCGAGGCTGCATGTCGGGAGGCAGCGGATAAACTTCGAGCCGCAGAGGCGGGCGACAACGAGGCAAAAAAATTGTCGACGACTCTCTCCTACTGGTTGATCAGGAAAGGAAAGCCAAACTTAGTGCCCAAGCTGAGGTGGCAAATGTGAAGTCTCAGCTGTCCAAAATGGAGTCCGACCAGTCCAAGCTGCGCGGGCAGGAACAAAAACAAGTTGTGGCCTTGAAAGCTGAGATCGAACAGCTACGATAAGATGGTGGAGCAGTCCAACAAGTTTGAGCGGGTCTATGTTTTTGCTTGCGATCACACATATTGTTTTTGTTTTTTTGCAGTCCAACCAGCGCAACAAAACAACCAATGCTGAGCTCAGGAAGGTTTTCGCTTTCTTTGTCATACTTCCATTCACAATGTAATGTTTCCTGCAGGAACTTACTCAGCTGAAGAAGGAGGTAGCGCAGTTGAAGAATGCCCCTGGACCGGATCAGGTAGAGGCCTTGGAATCAAAACTGCACGACGCAGAAGGTACTATTAAAGAGCTTACCGACGCTCTTGAATTCTTCAAACATACTTCTGGGGAATACAGAAAGGCACTTAAGAATGCCAAGTCAGAGCTTGAGAGCATGAAGACCCAGAGAGATATCCTTCAATTGCGGCCTGGTAATCATATTATCTATCTGTGATTGATCTCATTTGTTCTTTTGTTTTTGCAGCATCGAGCTATGGCCAGGTATGCATGTGCATCGTGCACCGTCGGCTTCGTCAGAATCGTCTGCCCCCCACTCGTGCCATCAGAAGCGCTCGCGACATCAGCATTCGAAATCACACTCACACAGCAGCAAGAAAGAAAGAGAAGAGCATTGCTGCTCTGGCTCGGATAGTGATAGCGGAAAGATTGATAGTCCTTGCCGCAAGCACCGCCGTAAATGATTACGACGACATGATTTTGTAACTTAAGTTAAAAAAATCAAAGTTTTTTTTTTTTTTTTTTTTTTTTTTTTTTTTTTTTTTTCCAATTGAAATACAATTATCTAATTCAGTCAATTAATATTCTGGCTCATATGTTATTATTGTATTCTGATTGTGCTAGATCCCTGATTCTGTGCGGACTAGTTAGTTTGGTATCGAAACAAAATTTAAGAAAAAAGTTTTTGTCACGTGGCAAGACTTAATAACATTTTATTATTAATATTGATAATAATTTCATATCTTTTTCTGCAGGAATTGTATTTGCTATTAAAATAATATAGAATTGAATCTTGTATGCAAATTATAAATAGATAAACCTTCCGGATATATATTTTTACGCAAGCACTGTGAACGGTTTTAACAGAATACTTGCTACTCGTAGAAACTGAGTGATATATATATATGTGATATATATATATATATATATAATGGCCCAGTGAATGAAGCCTAAGTTGAATTTAAATTAAATTGAAAATTTAAAAATTCAATTTCAAATTAATTTATATTGAATACTAAATAAATAAAATAAATTTTTCAAAGTTGAAAAAACTTGCTTTGAAACAACAAGAAAAAAAAGTTTCGTATTGCTGTTGACATTCAAGACAACAACAAAAATTAGTTTTTCATTTTTGTGTCAGATTTTCATTTTTGTGACAGTTTTTCATTTTTATGACAAAAATTCAAATTTTCAAATTTAACGGTAACATTTCGCGAAAATTTACGATATTTTGCGGACGAATATAGCAGTTAATTTGAAAAATTCAAATTTTCACCCAAAATCAAAATTCCAACCAAAACTGAAATTCCGGGTGACCAAAACAGAAAAATCAATTTTTTTTGTTGTCTTGAATGTCAACAGCAATATCACGTACATGCAAAAAAACACACAAGTTCCGATGATGTGTAACAGTTATAACGGTTATAAATTTAATTTTTTTAATGAAGTTTTTTTAATATTATGATAGAATTAATTTTTCTGATTAGAAAAACATATGTAGATATATTCAAAGAAAAATAAACACGTACAAGAGCAGAACAAACATCCTACATATTAATAGCAAGTACCGTGGCAAAACGGTTAAAAAACCGTTGTAACGGTTAAGAATTTAATTTTTTTAAAATTTTTGTATTTCTGACTTCAAGTTGATATAATTTTATTTATAAATGCAATTAATTTCAAATATATATTTATCTTGCTACTTATCCTGTCTAACGGATAATTAGTAATAAGGAACATATTAATATTAATAACTGAGGAGAAAGCGTCTAATTAATTTCCAATATATATTAATATTAATAACAATATTGACAACTTTCAATTATTAATATTAATATTTCGGCAGAAGTTCAATCTTATTAATATTGTCAATATTAATCAGTATTGTAAATCATTAATAATGAGGCCTGGAGCAGTGGTAGGTTGAGGAGTCGACTTGTGACCGACACACCACAAAACGCTTAGATTGTAGTTTTAAATTAGTCTGAGTTGAGACGGTCACCGTGAAAGATGATAATTTATACATCTATCATTTCTGAGCCGATGACACTTTAAACATATTCATTTTTGTAACACTAAATGATTCCAACCATTTGCATGTTATTGCCTTCTAATAGTAATGCTATTAATACTAACATTGATAGGTCTTCAGTTCATGCTTCCTCTAGAAAACATATTAATTTTAGAGCACTCACACTACAGCTCGGTGCCGTCCCGGCCGATCCCAAGTGGTCCTAGCCGGGCCACGCTTTCCTTAGTAATGTATCACCGCGCTGACTGACTGGCGCTCGCAACGTCCACAGCCGCTCATGCCGCGCCGTTTAATCCTGGATGACCTGAGCAGCATTGCGCAGCAAAGCATGGGTCCAACATGCTGTGCTCTCTCTCTCTCTCTTCTCTCTCAATCTGTGTGTGTGTGTGTGTGTGTGTGGTATGTGCCTTTGTGTGTGTGTGTGTGTGTGTGTGGTGTCAGCCAGGAGCGAAACAAGGCAGAGGAACCGCAGCGCATGCGGGACATTTCGACACAGAACACAGCCAGAGGGGAAATGGGCAACACACACGGCCAGGGCAAGGCAACAGCGCGCAGGCTATACCTTGGAGCCGCTGCCGGGCTTCCACCTGTCGAAAATGACCTCCTTCTGCGCACAACAAGCATGTCCGTGCGGCTCTCTACATACCCAACCTAGCATGCCTCTGTAAGCGACCAAACAACATCTACAAGTGCATCCGCGTATACAGAAACGTGTGAGTATGCTATGCACAGACTGAAAAGTCTGCGTCAGCTGTGCAGGTGGAAATCTGTGTGTGCCCGACCGTCAGATGTTTGACTCCTGTCACTTCCAGAGTGCCCTTGTGCATCGGGCAAGCCTTCTCAACCTTGAGCTTGACCCCGTTTGACTT
>WBZZ01003302.1:60000-67500 GCA_019918135.1 Paulinella micropora
CGACAGCAAGAGATGGCGGCGGCCTCCTCCTTGCCCCGCCCTGCCGCCAACTTGTCAAGGTCACAGCCGGCCAAGCATGCGCGCGAGCACGGCAATGAGTGCAAGGGCGAGAAAGATAGCAGAGAAGGCGAGGAAACATGCCACATGGTCTTGTTCCAGGGTCACTTTCTGTTTGCTTTGCTTTTTTCTTGCGCTAGGCGGCGGCGCAGTTTCCGCCGCGCGTCTTCCAAGCGGGCCGCGCTGCCCTCGGTCACTCTGCCTGCTGCTGCTGCTGCTGCCTCTGCCTCGCCCGAGCGGCGCGTCTCCTCTCGACCCGTCTCTCGCCGCTCCGCCAGAGCGCTCAGGCGCCCCGTCTCCTTCACGCGCCAGTCGCGACCCAGCAGCCACAAGAGCCACAACAGCTACGGCCACACCGACCAGCCTGACGGCGAGCAAACACAGCCAGCCAGTCGCGCTTCCGAAAGAAGCTCCTCACAGTCAACCGGCAAACCAGCCGGTGAGGCAGGGCGCCCAGCTGGAGGTCAGAAGAACAAGAGGGCGCTGTTTGCAGACCAGCACGCTGCGGAGGCCAGAGCGCCAACGCAGCTTGACACCAAGCAGCCAACACCGGGCACAAGCACGACAGCGGCTTCCAACTTAGCTTCTTCTTCTTCTTCTTCTCCTTCTTCTTCTTCTTCTTCTTCTTCTTCTTCTTCTTCTTCTTCTTCTTCTTCTTCTTCTTCTTCTTCTTCTTCTTCTTCTTCTTCTTCTTCTCCTTCTTCTTCCACTGTTTTTCCGCCTTCTTCTTCGACCTCTTCTTGTCGTGCTCCCGCCATGTCCGAGTTGCCTTCGTTCCCCCCGCTTGTCGCGTCTGATGCCTCCTCTGCCTTGCCCACGGCCGGTTTGTTCCTGTCCTCTATCTCTCCTCCCACTTCCGCTTCGTCCGCCTCATCGCCCGCGTCTTCTCCCGCTCAGCACATGTTCGAAGGACGCGAAGTTCTCTCGCTTATCATTCCCAAGCAGTCTGTGCAAACCGGCCTTTCCGCTTGGGACATGTCTACACCTGTTTGCGGCTCGGCGGCTTTTGTGGAGGCGGCGCTGGCCGATAAGGGCGCGGGCTCGGTGTTGCAGCTGGCTCCACATCTGCCGCGCGGCGCCGACCACGCAAGGGGCGAAAACCAGCCGCAGAAGCCATCGCAAGAGCAGTCTGAGGGCAGCAGCTCTTTGGGTAGCGAATTCCACAACGGCGCCCCAGTGGCAACGCAGGCAAGCGAAGGGGAGGTCAACCGTGCATCCATGCTTAAGTTCAGATAGCAATAGACCATGAAGAAGAACATACATACAGAGTACATCAAATACATATCATACATAAGAAGTTAAGATAGGGGAATAGTGAAAGGTAGGCGGCGCCAGGAAGCTGATCAAAGACTGTTCTGCTTCCAGCCCATGATGGCTCAACATGTAAGGATAAGAATAATTCAGAAGTAGGAGTACGTTCACTGTTTGAAAGATAGCTAAAGTCTTCAGGAACGCACTCAAATCTGGGCTTTTACGTCTGTGCTCATTCGAATCAGAGAAAAGAAAGGTGAGAGAATCCAGTATGTGCTTGGTGTGTTGGTTTGCCTCTCCAGTCTAAGCCAGCAATAACCTGCTGCTTTAGAGCTGACATCAATGACCTAATTATGGTACAATCTGAGAGTCATCTGAGCCATTGATTCATTCGTTGAGCGCTAAGCTCAGGAGTTTCAAGCGTGTGCTAGTCATCTGGTTTTGAGACTTCGAGTCAATCAGTGCTATTTCAAAAGAGTGGCAAGTGAAGTATAAATATGTAGCAGGCCGCCGGAAAGAAAAATTATAATGACGTGTAGCCTCCGCTACTTCAAGTTCTGTTCAAGTTAAGACTTAAATTAGTTTTCAAAGTTAATAGGCCCGGGTATAGACTTGTTGGCTCGGGACGGCTCACCGTAGGCTACTAGGCCATGATTGAAATAATTAACTCTGTACTAGTCAAGAATGACGATAGACTCATGATCAGCCCGGTGTTCAAGTTACTGAGAATGCTAACTAGATTAAGTGGTTTTTCGGTTTCTTTTCCTAGCTAGTAAATATTAATATCAGAACGAAATCCGTACCGGACCGAATTATTAATATTGTGTTAAACTTTCTTAAGTTTATAAATGTATTGAAGTTTATTTACTTATAGTTATGTTTTCAACAGGCTGCCCGTTAACAGATCAATTTATTTCACTTTTTCCGTTAGCATTTCAAGTATTAATAAAGTCACGAGGAACTAGTAATATACTATACAAAATTATTTCCACCCTATTACTGGGTATCATAAGCCTTATATTACTGACGACATTCAAGAGAAAAAAAAATAATAGTTTTTCGATTTTGGTTGGAAAATAATTTTGTAAGTTTTTCATTTTTGTGTCAAAAATTCAAATTTTCCAATTTAACTGTAACATTTCGCGAAAATTTACGATATTTTGCGGACGAATATAGCAGTTAATTTGAAAAATTCAAATTTCCAACAAAAATGGAAATTCCAACCAAAATTAAAATTCCAACCAAAATCGAAAAACTAATTTTTTTTTTCTCTTGAATGTCGTCAGTAATACATTCAAGTGTCAAACTCAGCCATCAAATTTAATTTAAGGGTCAGATTTCAGATTAGCGGTCAGATTTTAGATTAGCGGCTAGAATTCAAATTAGTTTAATTTAAGCAGGCGGGTAACATTTTGCAAAAATGATATAGACTAGTAATTTTTCTCATATCAACTTGACAGTACCGTCACTGCCAACTCTTCCATTTTACTACTACGTGACGCAACCACATCCGTAACCACACAACGGGCCCAAACCAACCAAAACTAATCTTACCAAGAACTTTCGTCGTGAACATACCTCACAAGCCCTGGCCCGGAGACAAAGCACACACCAAAACCCTTTACCCTTACCTTACCCTTACCCTCAAACTCAAACTTAAACTAGAACTTACCTAACCGTCTTTGGCAAAGAGGTGAGCACGGTCACTCGTGGTCTGGTAAACACGTCCGACAGGCAGTGTTATTAATCATGATATTAAGGCACGGTGAATGACTATTCTTGAAAGTTACAGTAAAATTGCATTTATCCCCCAAGTAAGACTGTTATTCCTTTTTCGAGTCATTTCAAGTCCGAGTCCGACGTTCAATAGTACCAGGAGTTACAAAATTTCCATACCGTCACAGGCTCCGTTGACTCTCATTTTATAGCAGCGACTCCAGATTCAACTTGTTATAATAATACGATATTTAATAACTGATCTTGAACTGCCCTAACGATATGAAGACTGAGGAATATCTAAAGTAGTGACTCAGTAATCTCCAGACCAAGGATAACCGACAGACCGGAACGGTAAGTATTGCCATTATATACCGGGTGGGCCGGCATATTCTGCTTCCCACTCAGCTCTATGAGGAGCAAGTGCTTGCGTAAAACGGTTAAGTACCAACATGTCGTCCATATCATGGCTTTAGCCTTAGAACTTGCTAAGACTGCTGCCTGCAACTGTTTCGCCCTTTCGGGCCCCGTGGCATATATAGATGACACTATGACTGGAATATGCCGTTTAATCACCTCTTTATCAAACCGAATACTTCTCGGCAAAAGAAATGATGAACGTTTTCACGAAGGCACTCGAGACTGTCAGTGGATGCCACAAAAGAGGCACATATATACAGCTTCATATTATAAAATTAAAACAGTGCTTGCGTAAAAATAATACATGCATACCACATGTATATGCAAAATACACACAGATAATTTGCTTGAATTCCTGCTGACTATTCCATCTTATTATTATTATTATTATTATTATTATTATTATTATTATTATTATTATTATTATTATTATTACTATTATTATTACTATTACTATTACTATTACTATTACCATTGCTATTACTATTACTATTACTATTACTATTACTGTTTCTATTATTATTACTATTACTATTACTATTACTATTACTATTACTATTACTATTACTATTACTATTACTATTACTATTACTATTACTCGTACTATTACTATTATTATTATTGTTATTATTATGATTACTATTACTATTATTATTATTATTATTATTATTATTATTATTATTATTATTATTATTATTATTAGTATTATTATTATTATTATTATTATTGGACACCGTGATAGCCCAGTGGTCAAGTTCTACCATCTGGGCCCTGTCGCCAGTTCGATTCTCGTCGGTGCCACCAGTATTTTCATTGAACATACCGATCCGTCTGGACCAGTATTTTCATTGAACATACCGGCCCGTCTGGAAGTGTTGGAACTGCCCTTGCGGGGGTGTCATTAGAGCTTATCGTCAATTCTTCGTACTCCCCTCACGGGTGAGACGATGGAGGCGCATGTGCAGAAATGCATCAGCCATTGACAGAGAAGCACTATTATTATTATTTTGATTATGATTATCATTATCATTATCATTATTATTATTATTATTATTATTATTATTGTTATTATTATTATTATTATTATTATTATTATTATTATTGTTATTATTAAGATTATTAAGTGGCACCGCGATAGCCCAGTTTAAGGTCTACCATCTGGAACCTGTCGCCAGTTCGATTCCCGTCGGTGCCAGTATTTTCAAAGGATATTTTCTTTGAAAGTATTGGTCTTTCTGGAAGGCTTGGAGCTGCCTTGCGGGGGTGTCAGTAGAGCCTATCGTCAAATCTTCGTACTCCCCTCGCGGGTGAGACGATGGAGGCACATGTGCAGAAATGCATTCGCCATTGACTGAGAAGCACTATTATTATTATTATTATTATTATTATTATTATTATTATTATTATTATTATTATTATTATTATTCACCAGTATTTTCATTGAACATACCGATCCGTCTGGACCAGTATTTTCATTGAACATACCGGCCCGTCTGGAAGTGTTGGAACTGCCCTTGCGGGGGTGTCATTAGAGCTTATCGTCAATTCTTCGTACTCCCGGGTGAGACGATGGAGGCGCATGTGCAGAAATGCATCAGCCATTGACAGAGAAGCACTATTATTATTATTATTATTATTATTATTATTATTTTGGACACCGTGATAGCCCAGTGGTCAAGTTCTACCATCTGGGCCCTGTCGCCAGTTCGATTCCCGTCGGTGCCACCAGTATTTTCATTGAACATACCGGTCTATTTCTGGACCAGTATTTTCATTGAACATACCGGCCCGTCTGGAAGTGTTGGAACTGCCCTTGCGGGGGTGTCATTAGAGCTTATCGTCAATTCTTCGTACTCCCCTCACGGGTGAGACGATGGAGGCGCATGTGCAGAAATGCATCAGCCATTGACAGAGAAGCACTATTATTATTATTATTATTATTATTATTATTATTATTATTATTATTATTATTGTTATTATTACTATTATCATGGACACCGTGATAGCCCAGTGGTCAAGTTCTACCATCTGGGCCCTGTCGCCAGTTCGATTCCCGTCGGTGCCACCAGTATCTTCATTGAACATACCGGTCCTATTACTATTACTATTACTATTACTATTACTATTACTCGTACTATTACTATTATTATTATTGTTATTATTATGATTACTATTACTATTATTATTATTATTATTATTATTATTATTATTATTATTATTATTATTATTAGTATTATTATTATTATTATTATTGGACACCGTGATAGCCCAGTGGTCAAGTTCTACCATCTGGGCCCTGTCGCCAGTTCGATTCTCGTCGGTGCCACCAGTATTTTCATTGAACATACCGATCCGTCTGGACCAGTATTTTCATTGAACATACCGGCCCGTCTGGAAGTGTTGGAACTGCCCTTGCGGGGGTGTCATTAGAGCTTATCGTCAATTCTTCGTACTCCCCTCACGGGTGAGACGATGGAGGCGCATGTGCAGAAATGCATCAGCCATTGACAGAGAAGCACTATTATTATTATTTTGATTATGATTATCATTATCATTATCATTATTATTATTATTATTATTATTATTGTTATTATTATTATTATTATTATTATTATTATTATTGTTATTATTAAGATTATTAAGTGGCACCGCGATAGCCCAGTTTAAGGTCTACCATCTGGAACCTGTCGCCAGTTCGATTCCCGTCGGTGCCAGTATTTTCAAAGGATATTTTCTTTGAAAGTATTGGTCTTTCTGGAAGGCTTGGAGCTGCCTTGTGGGGGTGTCAGTAGAGCCTATCGTCAAATCTTCGTACTCCCCTCGCGGGTGAGACGATGGAGGCACATGTGCAGAAATGCATTCGCCATTGACTGAGAAGCACTATTATTATTATTATTATTATTATTATTATTATTATTATTATTATTATTATTATTATTATTATTATTATTATTATTATTATTCACCAGTATTTTCATTGAACATACCGATCCGTCTGGACCAGTATTTTCATTGAACATACCGGCCCGTCTGGAAGTGTTGGAACTGCCCTTGCGGGGGTGTCATTAGAGCTTATCGTCAATTCTTCGTACTCCCGGGTGAGACGATGGAGGCGCATGTGCAGAAATGCATCAGCCATTGACAGAGAAGCACTATTATTATTATTATTATTATTATTATTATTATTATTATTATTATTATTATTATTATTATTATTGTTATTATTACTATTATCATGGACACCGTGATAGCCCAGTGGTCAAGTTCTACCATCTGGGCCCTGTCGCCAGTTCGATTCCCGTCGGTGCCACCAGTATCTTCATTGAACATACCGGTCCTATTACTATTACTATTACTATTACTATTACTATTACTATTACTCGTACTATTACTATTATTATTATTGTTATTATTATGATTACTATTACTATTATTATTATTATTATTATTATTATTATTATTATTATTATTATTATTATTATTATTATTATTATTAGTATTATTATTATTATTATTATTGGACACCGTGATAGCCCAGTGGTCAAGTTCTACCATCTGGGCCCTGTCGCCAGTTCGATTCTCGTCGGTGCCACCAGTATTTTCATTGAACATACCGATCCGTCTGGACCAGTATTTTCATTGAACATACCGGCCCGTCTGGAAGTGTTGGAACTGCCCTTGCGGGGGTGTCATTAGAGCTTATCGTCAATTCTTCGTACTCCCCTCACGGGTGAGACGATGGAGGCGCATGTGCAGAAATGCATCAGCCATTGACAGAGAAGCACTATTATTATTATTTTGATTATGATTATCATTATCATTATCATTATTATTGTTATTATTATTATTATTATTGTTATTATTATTATTATTATTATTATTATTATTATTATTATTGTTATTATTAAGATTATTAAGTGGCACCGCGATAGCCCAGTTTAAGGTCTACCATCTGGAACCTGTCGCCAGTTCGATTCCCGTCGGTGCCAGTATTTTCAAAGGATATTTTCTTTGAAAGTATTGGTCTTTCTGGAAGGCTTGGAGCTGCCTTGCGGG
>WBZZ01003302.1:77500-80000 GCA_019918135.1 Paulinella micropora
AGAGAGAGAGAGAGAGAGAGAGAGAGAGAGAGAGAGAGAGAGAACAGAGCGAGGACTATGAGTCCCTCTTTCTACACCCATTATATGTTACATATGTACACTTGTGTGTGTGTGTGTGTGTGTGCGTGTTTACTTGTTGTATTGACTGATCCTTTCCCCCAAACCGCTCGTGGCCGCCCCTGTACAACGCACACGTGTGCGTGTGTATGTGTGTTTGTGTTTGTGTTTGTGTTTGTGTCTGTGTGTGTGTGTGTGTGTGTGTGTGTGTGGGTGGGTGAAGGATTTGCAAGTAGGAATGAAACAGAGACGGGCTGTTGCAGACAACGAGTGGACGTCCAGTTAGGAAATGAGAGTTGGATATGTCAACATGCCACAATTCCCCAGTGCTGATGTAGTGGCCAAGCAACCAGCTCCCATGTATACATACATACATACATACATACATACATACATACATACATACATACATAACATACATACAAACATACAAACATACATACATACATACATACATGCATACATAGATACATACATACATACATACATACATACATACATACATACATACATACATTACATTACATTACATTACATACATACATGACATGACATGACATGACATGACATGACATACATACATGCATGCATATATGCGTACATGCATACATACATACATACATACATACCTACCTACATACATACATTACCATACATACATACATACATACATACATACATACATGCATACATACATACATACATACATACATACATACATACATACATACATACAACATACATATCATTATTATTATTATTATTATTATTATTATTATTATTAAATCTGCCTTGGAGTGTTGACTGTGACATATTTGAGGGAAATCCCGATGAAAAAACCTAGTCACACTTGCTAAACAGAGTTCCAGCCCAATGGCCTCAAGGCGTTAAACTGTGACGCCAACTCATAACCCTTTGGTGGTAGATGCTGGGGAGGAGGGTCGTTGCGCGCGTAAAAGATCTTAAACTCCGCATATGCTGGTTGATAGCCCAGGACCCAGCAGACACCAGATTGTTATGGGTGGGGTTTCGAGGCAGCTCTAGCAACCGCGCTTGGTGTATGCACTTGCACATTCGGTGACGTCTTGCAAGAGGTTGCTGGGACTGCGGAATAACCTCGGCTTAGTGCAGTCTTGCCCTCAGGAGCTCCATCGGTGGCCCCGATCATCAGGCGAGAGACTGACGGGGGGGTGGAGGACCTCGAACAAGGGTATTGGAGGCTTATGTCCGTTGAGGATATGCCATTAGCTGCATCAGTACGCCTCAGATATAGTATTATTATTATTATTATTATTATTATTATTATTATTATTATTATTATTATTATTATTATTATTATTATTATTATTATTATCGTTATTGTTATTGTTATTATTATTATTATTATTATTATTATTATTATTATTATTATTATTATTATTATTATTATTAATGGACACCGTGATAGCCCAGTGGTCAAGTTCTACCATCTGGGCCCTGTCGCCAGTTCGATTCCCGTCGGTGCCACCAGTATTTTCATTGAACATACCGGTCTATTTCTGGACCAGTATTTTCATTGAACATACCGGCCCTTCTGGAAGTGTTGGAACTGCCCTTGCGGGGGTGTCATTAGAGCTTATCGTCAATTCTTCGTACTCCCCTCACGGGTGAGACGATGGAGGCGCATGTGCAGAAATGCATCAGCCATTGACAGAGAAGCACTATTACTATTATTATTATTATTATTATTATTATTATTATTATTATTATTATTATTATTACTATTATTATTATTATTATTATGGACACCGTGATAGCCCAGTGGTCAAGTTCTACCATCTGGGCCCTGTCGCCAGTTCGATTCCCGTCGGTGCCACCAGTATTTTCATTGAACATACCGGTCTATTTCTGGACCAGTATTTTCATTGAACATACCGGCCCGTCTGGAAGTGTTGGAACTGCCCTTGCGGGGGTGTCATTAGAGCTTATCGTCAATTCTTCGTACTCCCCTCACGGGTGAGACGATGGAGGCGCATGTGCAGAAATGCATCAGCCATTGACAGAGAAGCACTATTATTATTATTATTATTATTATTATTATTATTATTATTATTATTATTATTATTATTATTATTATTATTATTATTATCCCTGAAAGGTGTTGGGAGTAGGGGGTGGGGGGCTTGGGGGGGAGGGGCAAAATGGAAATTGTGTACCACCCCCCCCCCCCCCCCCCCCCCCAAATTTCCGCACCCCTGTCGGAATAAATCATCGTTTGTCGGAACGAGGAGGAGTTGGGAGCTCATATTTGCATGATGGCTAGCCCCAGACTCGATGTTGATGCTGGTATACTTTTTTGGAATTCACGCAAATATTTGCGTTAGGGAAGTGTCCTGAATGCCATAATTCCTTGTTTTTTCGCACCCCTATCGGAATAAATCATGGTTCGTGTGAACCAGGAGGA
>WBZZ01003302.1:85000-92500 GCA_019918135.1 Paulinella micropora
TCTCCTCTTGCTGTTTTACCTATGTCGCACACAGCTATGAGCTCACGCCGATGAGTGGTTGTGACGAGGTGCACCCAGCTGGATTGCGGGCGAGTCACGGCGGCCTCGCTTTCGCTCGCTCGCTCTCTCTCCTCTCTCTCTCTCTCTCTCTCTCTCTCTCTCTTTTTTTTTTTCTTTTTTTTTTTTTTTTTTTTTTTTTCCTTTTTTTTTCTCTTTTTTTTTTTTTTTTTTTTTTTTTTTTTTTTTTTTTTTTTTTTTGTTGTTGTTGCTTTGCTTTGCTTTGCTTTGGGCGAGGCCTAGCTTTCACATGGGCGGGCTGAGCCTATGAGGGGCGCACGATAAGCGTTCCATTGATTTATGAGACGGGTCCCAATTACTGAGAGTAACTCATGTGAGTTGCTCATCATACTCATGGCTCTTGGCTCGGGGTGGCCTCTGGAATCACAAGGGGTGGGCACTGGGGAGGGGGTTGTGTTCAGAGGGTCACCGCGAAGGATGGTCAACCAAACTACTGTCGGTCGGAGTTTGTACGAAGGCGAGAGGCCCTACACCTTACCACAAGCCTTGAAACGACTAAATGACCAAAGTAACGACGGACCGGAGCGGGGCTCCTGGCTCACCCTCTCTCTCAGCACTCTTCGTGCTCATCCTGCGGATGCCATGGGGTTGCTCTGGCGGAGGGTTATGGGGTGGTGGGTATACGTGCACGGGCCTGTCACTCTGTGCTCTCGGTAGATGACTCACTTGCAGCGTTTATCGGACGCAGGGTGGTTTGCCACGACACCTACCTCGATGATGCACAGCGGGTCTGCCTCGTGCCTGGTTACGGATGCAGGTGAGTGTTTGTGTGTATTCCTATACATACGTACACGTATGCTTTTTAAGGGTTGAGCTTTAAATAACCCCACCTGGGTCCTCATTTATCGAGTTTACAACTCGATCAATGCGGCACCGGGGTCCCATACCACTTATGTCAGGTTCTTATGCGAAGAGCGCGGCCGCTAGTGCTGGCCCTATGGGTCAAGGCGGTAATCCTTCAGGTTTAGACGTTCCCCGTGGGAGTGCGCCTGCGGGTGGCGATGGCTACTCGGCCGGGGTGGGGTGGTCGAGTGCTCGCGTACCTGACGGGCAACCTGAATCACGTAGAGCCAGCAATCCTGCTGCATCTCGATCACCCTCCCCAACCTCGGAAGAGAAGTCACGTCCGGAAAGGTCTGGTCTCGGCGTGTGGCAAGCGGTACCGCCACCGAGGAGGTGGCGGAGGAAGGTACGAAATGAGCTGGATAAGAGATGTTGCATAGTATGGGGGCTATCGCATGTCTCTCAGACAGTGGTCATGGCGCGAGAGCTCCGAATTCTCGGTCTCGGGGAAGTCGAGGTGGAATTCGCGGGCAGAGGTAGTGGGCGACATTTGCGGATTAAATGTGCGTCTTGTGAGGAGGCGGAGAAGATGGTGCGGCTGCTGCGGGAGCGTAAGTTCTTCACGGGAAAGGTTCACGTTGCGACGGGTAGGACTTTCCGGGAAAGAGAGAAGCAGCGGGCTGCACGGGGGGGTGCCCAGTATGTAGAGATGCAGAGGGAGCTTCGCAAGCAGGGATTTGGCTACTGGGTGCTCGACGTGGAAGTCGACGAGCCCCAGGGCGAAGCCTCAAGCGGTGAATCTCCCTTGGCGGAGTGGGGCGGGATGCGGGAGCTGGAGGAGCTGGGGCGGAGGGTGCAGGATGGGCCGTGGAGGGTGGCGGAGGGCTCCAGGCGGGCTCAACCGAAGCGCAGGCATCGGCATCAGCTTCGTTCTTCCCAATTTGTGAAAGGCTTCCCACTGAGGGTGGCCTCACATAATTGGCAAGGCAAAGTGGGTGCGGATAGCCCAGGCTTTGGGGAATGGCCGGAGCACTACAAGGAGCGAGGCTGGGTGATCGTCGGAGTCCAGGAGCACAACCTATCGTCGCAGAAGGTGGAGAAGCTCCAAGTCGACGGCTTCGCAGTCCTCGGCAAAGCGGCTGCAACTGGTGCGGGCTCGCGTCTCTTGGGGGGGGTCTTGACGTTGGTGGCCAGCTATACCGTGCGCTACCATTGTACAGGCGCCTGTTCCACACCCACAGCAATTGTGGGTGAGGCTGTCGTCTGGGAGCGCGACGGCGTCGGATGTGTTCGTCGGCAACGGCTACTTCCCCCAAGAAAATCAACGAGAGGAATCTATTGCAGCCTATGAGGCGTGGCAGGCGGCCGTCTCCTACTTCGCCACCAAAGGTCATGTGGTTACGGTTGGTGATGCTAATGCTAAGCTGGGGCCCGCCAGAATAGCGCGGGAGGAGGGAGTGGTGGGCCTCTTTGGCGAGATAGATGGGAGGGGTAGAGGGGTTAGGAGTGAGAATGGTGAGTTGCTGGCTGCGATGCTTGTTGCCACGGGGTTGCGCAATCTCAGTGGGTTTTCGCAACCACGGGGGGACAAATATTGGTGGTCTAGGCAGGAAAATGTAGGTGGACGAAGGCATCTACTGGATTACATCTGCGTCTCTTCCGAGCTGGCGGAGGAGGCAAGCTTCGGCGTCGACGAGGTAGACCTTGATACCGACCACAAAGCTGTGTGGGCGGAACTGGTCTGGGGGGGACAGCCACCCCAAAAAGCAGGTAAAGAGGTACAAAGCATTCAAGGCAGAGCGCTTGATAGGCAGGGTAGTTGAGGGTAAGGAGAGTGAGCTGTCTAAGCTTAGGTTGAAGTACGACGAGACCTTTGCAGCTGGTATATCGGGGCTGTTGCCAGATGGCCTCCCAGATCTATCAGCAGTGGAGGACCCGGATGAGCTTCAGCAGGAGGTAGATAGGGTCGCTAGCTTAGTGGTCCGAGCTTTCACGGGCGCAGCCGTGAAGGTCTTGGGAGTTCGGGTGATTAGGCCAGGGTTTACTAATGCATGGTTTGATGAGAGTCTTAGGGAAGCGATTGCGCGACGGAGAGAGGCATACGGCCTCTGGCGAAGGAATGAGGCCAACCGAGAGGCCTGGCAAAGATATAAAGAAGCGAGGAAGGCGGTCAGAAGGTTATGCAAGGAGAAGAAGGAGCAAGCGTGGAAGCGGGTCCAGAATGACACCGCTGCCAACTTCAGGAGCGCTACCATGGCCACGTACTGGAAGCTGTCAAAGCGTTTGGGCGGGGTTCGGCGGTCGAACGCTTCTGCTCCTGTTCGGAAGCCCGATGGCACTCTGGCATGCACACTCCGGGAAAAACTACAAGAATGGGAAGAATACCGCCGACGTATGGTGGTCCCCAAAGAAAACCAGTTTTTGGAGGATGCATGTGTAGAGGAAGTCGGTTCTGATGAGGAAGCAGCGCGGATTGAGCCCGAGCGGAAGGCCCGCGAAACCTTCCAGTATAACGACAACCTGCGCGACCAATTCGAGGCCATGGCGCAAGCCGAGGAGATCCGGACTGAGACGGGCCCGCTGGACTATGATTACACCGAGAAGGAAGTGGAGCTCTGCCAGGAAAATCTCCAGAATCACAAAGCGTGCTCACCGGATAAGATCAAGAACGAGATGCTCAAGTACGGAGGCACGCGGATTGTGAGCTTTCTGGTGCGCTTCTTCAACTGGTTGAAATCGTGCGAATACACCCCCAGGCAAAGCGATTATCGTCAACATCCCAAAAGGAGGCGACCCAACCGATCCGGAAAATTGGAGAGACATCGCGATTCTGAGCTGTCTGGGTAAGATGTATCTGTCCCTTATGGCGGCGAGGCTTACGGCTTTCATCGATCAGCCGGGCAGGCTTCGCCCAGAGCAGGGTGGGTTCCGGCCAAAACGTAGTACGGGGGACCAGATTTTTGTCCTTAAGGAGCGTCTGCGCCTTAGACAACAAGCTGGCCTCCGTTCTTTCGTTTTGTTCGTGGATCTGAGAAAGGCATTTCCTACGGTTTGGCGGGCCGGGTTGTTTCAGAGGCTAACCCAGATGGGGGTACAGGGCAAGTTCTATCGCATTCTGCGGCGTTTTTACCGAAGAACGTCATCGCGAGTGCTAGTCGATGGCGAACTCACTGGTGAAGTGCTGGAAGAGATGGGAGTTCAGCAAGGGTCGCCGTTGTCACCGTCGCTGTTCAACCTCTTCATGGATGAGCTAACGGTCCGAATCGCGAAAGAGTTGGAGATCGAGGACCTCAACCGCATCGAAGACATACGGACCCTGCTTTACGCCGACGACGTTGCGGTAATTGCGCATAGTGTCACGGAGCTTCAACAGATTGTAAATGTCGTGGCGACATTCGTGGAGGACTATCGGCTTGAAATCAACCTGAAACCGGGCAAGACGGAAGTCATGCCGATATACGGGCACGCCAAGTCAAAAAAGTCGCCCCCATGCGTGAGGTTCCGGGGCAAGGTTCTCAACGTCACCGACCACTACAAATACCTGGGAGTTCTGCTCACGGACACCCTCTCCGATAAACCGCAAGCGAAGCGGGCGGCGGAAATCACTGTAGCGGGAACGGCTGCCTGCTACCCCCTCTGGATTGCCCATGAAGTTCCAGCGCGTCTTCGGCTGATGAATTGGCAGCAAATGGTTGGCGCAAAGTTGCTTTACGCATCGGCTTTTTGGGATCTGCCGGGCGCCAACAAGCTGAGTAAGCTGGAGGGCGCGTTGGTAGCGCCCCTGCGGGTCATCTTGGGTGTTGGTACGCGCACAAGCGGCTGCATCACCAGGGGTTTAGGCCGCACGCCGAGTTTTAGCATCCTTGCCAAGGCGGCCCGGCTTCGGTTCCTAGGGCGCATCGAGTTACTGGGCAACACAGCGCTAACACGCAGGCTTTACAACACGGGTCGGTGCAAATGGAAGGAAGATACGGAAAATTTGATCTTAGCAGATCACAGGCTGCGGGAGGGCTTGGATGCGCTCAAGCGGGTCGTGAACGAAGATGGCACGGTAGATGATAAGGACTGGCGGGCCGCTCTGGCGAACTGGAACGAGGTGGTAAAGCAATGGTCTGTCCGGCAGGAAGTAGCTGGCTGGGAGCGGCAGGCTAAGCCCTCTGATGGGCTTAGGGTGCTGCTTAGCCAGATGTCTTCCCGCTCTGCTTTCCCACGTTGGCGGGCGCTGGAGGGGGGAAGTCACAACCTTATCAGAAGGCGATTGTTGAGCTGCAACAATCGCCTTCGCCTCTACCGATCCAAATTTGGCTCATGCTCGCCGGACTGCTCAAGCTGTTTCGCCTTGTGTGGCACTGAGGTTAACGAGTCGTTACGTCACTTCCTGCTGCATTGCCCAACGTTTGCGAGCTCTCGTGAGGCACTGTTTAAGTTTATCGATGAGGCGCAAGCCCGGCAGCCCCTCATGCTGAATCGAGGAGGGCTTTATCACAGGGAACTGCGGGAGGCAGAGGAGGAGATGAGGCTCTTCAAAGAGGAATGGCTGAAGGGGGAGGATGAAAAGATGGCGGCGATGCTCGGCGTTTTGTTTATCCCTGTCCCAGAAGAGGTGGAGGAGGAGTTAGGAAGGTTTGTTGCCACCATCTGGAAGGAGTGGGAGGAGTTGGAGGCGCAGACCAGGGAGGCAGAGGGGGCGGAGGAGGAGGAGGAGGTGATCGACCTCACGGTCGTTCAGGAGGTGGGTAGAAGGAGGGGAAGGCCTAGTCAGGTAGAATGTCTGGCTAGATCTGTTGTAGGTGGAGGTCAGCGCAGCGTCGCGGACTTCTTCTCGGCAGATAACTCCTCTCACTCCTTGCACCCACTTGCACATGCACAGCACGCTCATTTGCACATTGCACTGCCAGTCGAGTCTTTGGAGCGGAGCCGCGTCACCGAACGGTCCCGTGCTACCAATGGAGGCACATGTCCGACAGGATCAAAGGCCAATTGACTGATAAGTCTATTATTATTATTATTATTATTATTATTATTATCATTATTACTATTATTATTATTATCAGTATTATTATTATTATTATGGACACCGTGATAGCCCAGTGGTCAAGTTCTACCATCTGGGCCCTGTCGCCAGTTCGATTCCCGTCGGTGCCACCAGTATTTTCATTGAACATACCGGTCCCTCTGGAAGTGTTGGAACTGCCATTGCGGGGGTGTCATTAGAGCCTATCGTCAATTCTTCGTACTCCCCTCACGGGTGAGACGATGGAGGCGCATGTGCAGATTTGCATCAGCCATTGACAGAGAAGCACTATTATTATTATTATTATTATTATTATTATTATTATTATTATTATTATTATTATGTTGGACACCGTGATAGCCCAGTGGTCAAGTTCTACCATCTGGGCCCTGTCGCCAGTTCGATTCCCGTCGGTGCCACCAGTATTTTCATTGAACATACCGGTCTATTTCTGGACCAGTATTTTCATTGAACATACCGGCCCGTCTGGAAGTGTTGGAACTGCCCTTGCGGGGGTGTCATTAGAGCTTATCGTCAATTCTTCGTACTCCCCTCACGGGTGAGACGATGGAGGCACATGTGCAGAAATGCATCAGCCATTGACAGAGAAGCACTATTATTATTATGATTATTATGATTATTATTATTATTATTATTGTTATTCTTCTTTTGACTGCTACTATTTACTACTACTACTACTACTACTACTACTACTACTACTACTACTACTACTACTACTACTACTACTACTACTACTACTACTACCACTACTACTACTACTACTACTACTACTACTACTACTACTACTACTACTACTACTACTACTACTACTAGCATTTGTAATAAATCTCTATCATCATGATTATCATCGGAGTGGTTTGGCGGAATGCGTGAGCACGCTATGTGCTGCAAGGGGAGGACCGCACATGTAGCCCAACGCTGCCGTGATGAGAGCCGCCAGCAATGCTGCAACCGCCACATCGTGCACAACACATACATGCATCCATCCATTCACCCACAGATTTACTCATATATCCATCCCCTCATCCTACCCTACTACTACTACTACTACTACTACTACTACTACTACTACTACTACTACTACTTCCACTGTACCCACGCTGCTGCTGTTGCTGCTGCTGCTGCTGCTACTACTACTACTACTACTACTACTACTACTACTACTACTACTACTACTACTGCTTTTATTAGACCTATAACTTCGGTTCCATGAAATTACCTTTTCAAATATGAGTGACTTCTGATCATCCATACGAATCGTTAGCTCAAGAGCTGTTGGTTGAACTAGATGCCTCATCGTGAATTACGAAAATAATGAAATAATTTAAAGTAATTTAAAATGATTATAAGAGAGAGAGAGAGAGAAAGAGAGAGAGGTAAAAATAGTAAAAATGGTAAAAATAGTAAAAATAGTAAAAATAGTAAAAATGATAAAAATAATGATAAATAATAAAAATAAAATAAGATAATATAACTACTGCCTACTACTACTACTACTACTACTACTACTACTACTACTGCTGCTGCTGCTGCTGCTACTACTAGTACTGCAAGTACTACTAGTACTACTAGTACTACTAGTTACTACTAGTTACTACTAGTTA
>WBZZ01003303.1:0-32500 GCA_019918135.1 Paulinella micropora
AAAGCTGACTTAGTAGGAAAAAATTGCGTCGGAATCTTACTTTAGGCAATGCGTCGGAAAGAATTTTATTACCTTCCGACGCATTGCCTACACGTGAGCCTTGCCTGCCGCGGCCTACGTATGCATCGAAACAAACGAAAACAATAAACAGTACAAGATAGTGTGCTTCTTTTACATTCTATCTTATACTGGTTATTAGCTTCTGGGGCCGAATGGAAAATAAGCTGGATTGAAGACGGCGCGGTCCACCAAAAATGCTACTCCCTAGGACCAGGAGACAAGTTTCAGGGCGAACCTCTTCCCTCCACATCTCACACACACACTGACGAGAGAAAATAGTAGTAGTAGTAGTAGTAGTAGTAGTAGTAGTAGTAGTAGTAGTAATAGTAGTAGTAGTAGTAGTAGTAGTAGTGGTACTCGCGAATGGGCATATAAAACGAAGTAACATCAAATACGAAGTCAAAGTAACGAAAACACTTTGTTCTCTATTGCCATAATCAACAGGCTCTACTGCCATAATCACAGTTTCGCAATCCCAGAAGATGACCTGAGTGCGTTGAAACAGATCTTCTCTAGGGGTTCTAGTTATACCCATGAAAAAGACAGGAATTTTGACCACTTGACATAGAGAGCAACTAGTGCAGTGAGGTCCACCAAAAATGCTACTCCCTGAGACCAGGAGACAAGTTTCAAGGAGAAAGACAAGATGGCGAAGACTGAAAACACCACTGACGCTGACTCGTCTTCTTTCATCTGCCTTGGATTGAAGTAGGCCGATAAAAGAAGAGAAGGCAAGTTTTTTATTTTTTTATTTTTTTATTTTTATTTTTTAAAACAAATTGAAGGCACGCTTCTGCAAGAACGACAGGTTTGAATTAGCTTCTAGGAGCTAGCTAAAAAAGCCAAGAAAGCATTAGTATTTTGCTGCGACTGATTTGCAAGAAGAGCAGCAAAAGCATTGAAAGAGTTCCCCTGGACTTGACCGCCACCCTTACTGTTAGACATTTTGCCAGCGACCGATGAAAACATCTTCATCATTGGAGCCATTTCGTCGTCCGGCCCATCACTGCTCGATTCACGCTTGTTCTGCGGCTCCTGATTTGGTCGTCCAACTTGTTGGGAGGGAGCACGACAGAGTTGTAAATCTTCCGAGCCGGAAGACCCACTAGCTGACGGGCAACGGTACTTGCCGGAATAAAAGGTTATTAAGCGCAGAGGGTGTGCAATGCCGTGAGGCGATTGATCACTCTCTATATTCAATAACTAGTCAATACTAGCGTCCCAGTATTACTAATCCGTTATTATTGTCCAAGTGTTTACAGTTCACTTATGCAGTGTGGTTACCTTTAAATTCTGAGGTACAGACTGTGCTGCTTGAGCACCCTAGCTACGACACCTATCCGTTCCATCTATGCTATCCGTTCTACAATTGACTGGCCTACATAAGTCCCAACGGGGACAATGCCTTATTCTTGATGATTCAAGAATGTCTAGACAAGATGCATTGTGCAACTCAAGTAAACAAGTATGCAAAAATAGTATTACATAGGTAATTAGCAAGGAGGGCCGGTCGAGAATAACTTTACGTGAATTTACCAATGAAGACAAATTAGGTAACGGATATTCCCGGTAACGGTATATCTCCGACGCCCCCCCTCAAAGAACGTAAACTAATCCGCCTTGACTGCTTAGTAACAATATGGTTTATTATTAAGTCCGCACCAAGGACCTTATGATCATAAATGAATTAACATGTCTATGCCCTATCACTCACGTTGGCGGTGAAAGGCCAGACCCAAAGAAGGTTATTACTTACCCTCACTCTCTCTGAGAAATAGAGTCAGAAGTGGCTACCCCACTTACCGCGGCATGCATTATTATATCAATGAGATTACAGGCAAGGCTGGCGTCCCACGGTAAAGCAAGGCCTCTCTGACGAGAAGACGATTAACAACTACTCTCACCTAACCTCTCAAATTGAAAAAGGTAAAAGTTGAGCCCATCCCGGCTGAAACTTGAAGTATGATCATGCATCGGAAAATTACATAACATATAATAAAAAAAATAATAAGTCAACAAGTCGACTTAGTAAATGTTGATCCGTTAATATGATTTACGGTGAAATTTAATGATTTATCTATCCCTAATGCTTATATGATAAACATAATGTCCATATATATATGAAGTATAGATATAGACATCACATGGTAACATATAAAATGTGGCATTGAATAATACAATAAAAGTTACGAAGGCAAATGCATATAAAATATACAATATGAAATATAATCATGCCAAATTAACGCAGTAGTTATATAATATCGAGATATAAAAGGAAATACAATTTATTTGATAAAATATATATGTGTGTAAGAGCAAAAATAAAAATGTCAGCATTTCCCCGAGGGGTACCTATCAAAAAAAAAATATATGTAAAATATTAGACGTCGAGCGGTTAATGCTGGCTGATCCCGCGGATTTCATCGCCCTCAGGATCCCGAACTCGCCTCGATCGAATCCTGCTCGAACATTTGCATCGGGGCCCGAATCCTCCGGACTTTGCCTTGAGTTCTTGGCCCGTCCCATGCTCTGCTACCTAAAGTTCCTATCAACGGAAAAAGGGGTAGCGCACGGCAAAGACACACCAAAAGCACAAATAAACATGGTGACAAGTCCTAGCAAGCTACAAGAATGCTTTTGGACACAAAATCCTTAAGAGCCTGAGGCTACTTAACGACTTTGGGTCCAGAAGCACTAAGTCGTTCGATGACGCAGCCCACTTCCGAGTCAGCTGATCCAGG
Organism: Paulinella micropora; assembly: GCA_019918135.1. NCBI lineage: Eukaryota > Cercozoa > Imbricatea > Euglyphida > Paulinellidae > Paulinella > Paulinella micropora. The sequence continues at coordinate 2,802 of WBZZ01003303.1, forward strand.
CGCCAAAACACAAGCTGGGTATATAACAAATAGCGAGGTTGACCTCGTATTACGTAAAGCGATACCGACATTGAGTATTGGGACTCATTTCCGGTCACTACTCCAAGGACTTGGTCATTTTCGGTTAAAACCCCTACTAAGGCTATGTCTATCTTAATCGTCCGAAAGCGCCATCTTTCTAAGCGCGTCCAAATCCAATTTGGGGCAGAACACGTCCAACAACATGTCTGCTTGATCCTTGGGCAAATACTTAGTCAAAACATCCCCTAACTGACCTTTAGTACCTATCTTCCTAAATAAAGCTATGCCTTCCTATTCTAGCTCATGTAGGTAGTGTTCCTCCAAAGGCAAGTGTTTCGTGCGTGGCCCGGCTAACCCGCGTTGTGCGGCTAGTATGGTTTGTGCGTTATCCTCGTAAACGTCGAATGGTTTGGGCTCCGGAATGCCTAATTCACTTCGCATGTTGCGAATTGCCATAGCTTCCCTTAGTGCCTCGTTCGCAGCAAAAATTTCCGCGTCATTCGATGAAAGGGCAACTTTCGACTGCCGTTTAGACAACCAGCCCACGGGATCCCCTCCTACTAAGAATACATACCCAGTACGAGAGTTACCAGTCTTTAAACAAACCCTGTGAGCCGCATCGGGCCAAACTGTCATGGGTCCAATAGGTCCTGCCTTCCCTTCCGCACTAAGCTCTGTTTTACTGAACCTAAGTACTCTATCATTCTTCAGATATCGGATTATCTTCCCTAGCTTGGAATAAGTCTTCCCCACATCTATCGTCCGCAATACGCTTGCAGAATTGAGGGCTTCCTCAATATCCGGCCTAGTCATCTTGGCCAAAAAGAGCAAACTCCAAACTATCTGTGGAATGGAGAACTGTCTAAGTCTAGCTTGCGCGTCCATTGGCATAGGGTCAGTTTTTGATCCTGGAGTTGCACTGGGCTTGCAGTGTTCATACCCGTAAAATTTCACAACTTTTCGAGCGTAACTTCGCTGACTTAGGATCATTTCCGACTTCGTCTGAATAATTTCCATCCCCTTGAATTCTTTTGCCAACCCGAGTCTTTTGATGGGAAAGTTCATCTCAAGTTTCTCGCAAAATCTGTCATAGGCTTGCCTATTAGGAGCCACGAAAATGAGATCATCTACATGGAAGACGCATACTATTCCATCCCCTATCTTCACTCCTTTCTCCATAAACATACATGGGTCAGATTGGAGTGTTACAAACCCTAACTCTTTTAGAAGCCCGGAAAATATATCATACCACCGCTTCCCCGCCTGGGGAGCGCCGTATAATGCTTTGACGACCTTCCATATCTTTCCTACTCTCCCTAACGTGGATGCACCGTGTGGTGGGCGAGCATATATGGCGTCAATCATGTCGGCATTAAGATATGCGTTTTTAAAGTCTACCCCGTAAAGTCTCCTACCATAGCTAACTGTCAACTTGCAAAGCAGCAAAACTGATCTGTGGTTGGCGCATGGCACGTGTAACTGTTCAGGATTATAACTTATACCCGGTTGCAACTGGTTTCCCCTTAAGGATAAACGTGACTTGACGAATCGAATTCCATCTTGGTCAGTTTTAACCTTATGGACCCAAGTTAATCCCACTATCTTAACTCCGGCTTTCCTAGCCTCGCTTTCGTCTACCCATTGGTAGGTCTTAAACTCCGCTATAGAACGTAGCTCTCTATCTATCCCTGCCTGTAGATCTTTGAGTGTCATACACTCTATGGCTAAGTCTGGCGGCAAATGTATGTAGAACATCCACTCACTCGCTTCGTCATGTGAAATGCAATCATCCATGTCAATCATAGCAGTAACATGATGTGTAGATGTGCGGTGTCGATCTACTTGCTTTCTCACTCTTTTTCCGCTGACTATGTTCGCTTCTGTTATCCTGTCGCTCTGTTCCCATGTAACTCCCTTGGTTGGGGCCTTACCCTCTACATACTGTGATGGGGTGTCATGTTGCGCGTTTGGGCTGTTCATATCTGCTGGCAAGGGCCCTATACTCATGCGCTCATCTATTTGCTCCCCCTGGACTGCATCAACCTCTTGAGGTTCATGTTCAGTCTCTAGCTTGGCCTCTACCTTATCCTCTACCTGTCTACGTGCGGTGTAGTGGTAGGACTGTGAGGGAATGGTGCAACTGGACTATCAGTGCAACTGGGTTCTAAATGTTCTAAATCGGCTACCTGGCTAGTTCCTATGGCTATCCCGGTGTCTGAGAACCCCTGTGTGTTGCTGTGGTCTAATTCATCGCTGAATTCTGGCTGTGTGTCTATCTCCCCCTCAGTTGCATCTTCCCATGCTACCTGAGGTTCTATCGACTCACCTACCCTACTAAGATCAAAACGGACATTTCTAACGCCTGACAAGACTTTCTGTCCATCCCAAACTCTGTATAAATTGCGATGCATATCGTATCCTACTCACTTTACTAACTTACCGGGCATGGATCCTTTACCATTGACCTTTCCTATGTGCATCACTCCCATGCACCCAATTGGACGTAATTGGTGGAATGGTGGTGCACGTTTGAAGAGTAATTGGTAAGGTGACGTGCCCTTATGATGTCCTTTAGTTATAGGCAATATATCATATAGCACTGTGGCTGTATGTTCCATTTCTGCCCAAAAGTTGGGCGGAAATCGAGCATGCCTAAGTGCGCGAGCAGGCCCCCCCGTCACCCCGTTTATTCTCTCAGCTCTCACATTACCATCTTTATCAGCCGTGGCTGCATCTTTCCATATAATATCGCTATATTTCTCACTGATCTCTCTTGGTGCCGTGAATTCCTGGTCGCAAACTACAACTTTAACTTTACTCTCTGTCTGTCTCTCAATAAACGCTATCGCTTTATGTATGCAAGATATAAATTCATTTTTATATCTTAAGTAGAAATCAAGAGCATAACCCGAGAAATCGTCCATAACCGTGAATTTATACCTTCTTCCTTCCCGTGACATGACTCTTCACGGGCCTTGCGTGTCACAATCCAACATCTCTCCCACTCTCTCTGCTCGAGGCAAATGATTGGAAGCAAAATCGAAGCAACACGCTGGCTTTGGCAATCATGCATGGCTCACACATTCTACATTCTTCTTTTGCACTCTCTACACTACCATCTCTACCTACTAGCTTAATGCCTACGGCGTCTGCTAAAGCTTTAGTCCTCTCCCAGCTTACATGTCCCGCTATAGCATGCACTATACTAACAGGCAGCACTCTCACTCTCTTGACAGTAGAAGGGTACTTAACAAACAGAACAGCATTCTTTATTATTAGTTTAGATGAATTAATACTCACTTTACTCTCTTTTGCTGTTACTATTGTCCCTTTATTGTCTGAGGGTGTGGGTTTTATGCTTGGGTTCTCCCACCCTGTTGCCCCGCCTCCCTCTCTCTCTCAGGCGCACCCTTAGGTGTGAAACGACACTTAGGATCTAACTTACTATCCTTATGGCTATCCCATCTGTATAGCAAGGCTTTAGTTATCCTCCCTCTGACAAGTATGTCCTTTTCCTTCACAGGCAGTGCCCCCTTCAAGATGAACATCTGTCCATTTTGATGGAGCACTGCTCTGTGATGGAAATGGTCCATCGGGCCAGTAGGGGCAACGTTGATTGGCATGAGTGGATCGTAGTAGGCACTCTTGCAAATTTTATTCATACGCCCCTGTCCATCTACTCTAGCTACACACATCAACCCTGCCTCTCCTATTACTCTCGTCCCGTTCCCTGTACTGAATGTTACCTTACTGATCTTCTTCAGTTCTTTCATCATCGTATCGTCGTGACAGACATACTGAGTCGCACCGCTATCTTGATACACATGCTTGCTTTTTACTAGCTTACTGTGTGCCATGACTGTGGTGGAGTCTTGTTTCTTCTTCGATTTGTTTTTCTTGTCTTTCTTCTTCGTCTTCTTCAACTTCTTCTTCTTTCTTTTCTTTTTTGAGTGTTCTTCTTCCTCAGACTCTGAGAACTCAGACGGCTCTGATGATATAAGCTCAGGGACGTCATCAGAGTCGTCTGGGTCATAGTCTCTATCAGGCATTCCAGTCTGAATCTGTCCTTTCAGTTCTTCTTGCAGGTTAGTTATAACTTCTCTTACCTAGTTATAACTTCTCTTACCTGTCTGTCCAACTGACTGATTCTCTCTCTAGACGCACCTGTGATCAGTTCCTGAGGAACTGTCACCTCAACAAACCTACCTGTGGGATCTAGTCTAACCTCTATCCCATCATCGTTCGGTGTGTTGGGTGTGTCAGGTGTAGTTGGAGTGAAATGCTTGTTGTCGTGTTGGGTGGAGTATGGGCTAGTGGTATGTCTTGTGTTGTGAGTCACAGTCACTAGAGCTCTCATCACATCAGTCAAGTATTCGTCTATCTTTCCTCCTACCTCAATCACTCTCCTCTCATCCCATACTCCCCCTGATCTTTTCAACTAGCTATCTCTCCAACTGTCTGCATGTCAATGCTTGAGACTAGTCTGTAAGGTGAGATGACAGATGGTGGTATGATGGTGGAAGTGGAGGAGGGGGTGCTTACCGGTTCCTCTTCCTCAGGGACGCTGAGGGCAGACCTGTTGCGCGGAGACGCAGCGTCGAAACTTGAAGCTAGGTCGGTCTGGGAAGTTCCCGGGGCGCCGCGACCGGTCTGTGGGAGGTCACCTACAAACCTCCAAGTCAGTGTGTTTAGTGTAGCTGAGAAGGTAGGATTAGCAACCCAAGGAGGGGGTTGATAATTCCAGTCCTCTCCTTCAGCTACACAGCGTAAATTACCGAACATATCGAGAAATTCTTTCGCTATTTCCCGTAACCTTTTCTCGTTTGGATAATTAACCACTGCTGGTGGTCTGTCTGCTCTAAGTCTATGAACGGAAAAAAAAGCACTCTGTTTTGCATGATAGCCACAAAAGTCATCATAGTTTAGCCTATCTGCCATTCTTTGAGGTGACCCGAACAGATGGGTCCCTAAACGAACTTTGCAAGGTTTACCCCGTGAAGTTTTCCCGCAGCATTGCTTGTTGCACGAAATTTTCTCGGGCTGTTTATCCTTGTTTGTTGTTTTGGGTGCTGTGGTTGTTTGTGAAACTGGTTGAGTGATTTTCTTCTCTCGTTCTCTCTTTGTTGGTTGGTGTGGTGGACGTGGAGTGTTGGTCAGTGCAGGTGCAGCTGCAACTATCTCCCTACCTACCAATGTTTTTGTGACAATCCTGTCTTGGTTTGGTGTTGGTTTTTGTTTGTTTTTGTTCTCTCTCTGTGGGGGTGGAGGCATGAGCAGTGATGGCACCGCAGCAATAGGTGTAGGCAGTGAAGGCAATGAAATAGTTCTCACCACATTCGCCCTCTCTACTCCTTGCACTGGTGTACGAGATTTTGTTTCGATGTTGCGAGTTTATGATGTGGGGGCAGGCAATAGTATGATAGGAGGTGGAGCGGGTGTATCACCATCTTCTTCACTCTCCTCAACATCCTGTGTGAAACGTCGTTGTAATATGGAAAATTCTGGTGATATCTTCCCAGGAACCCCCCCCCCCCGCGGAACCCCCTCTTCCCCCCTTCTGTAACACACACCCCGTGGTCGCGAAGGTAATTATAATTATTTGCATGTTTACATTATTTTTCTGTAACTTATTTGTCCCATTTCTTTTCAATTTTTTTTCTTTGTTATTCTTTTTCTATTACACTATTACATATTTATTTTTTCAAGTGTGTATTATTTTCAAGTTTGTGTTTCTGTGTATGTGTAATAGGTGTTTTGGGTAGTGCGAGGCAATGGTGAGGCAATAGTGAGGCAGTAGTGAGGCAATAGTGCATGGTAATGATGTTACTGTTGTCAAACTGTGTTATAGAATGCAAACAGTGGTGGTACTTTCAATTTCCCAACAGAACACCCCCGAAGCCGCCCCCCCCCCTGCCTTGTAGTAATACATTTCGTGAATGTGGATGTAAGTAAGTAGGATTTTTGAATGTATGTAATAATGTTTCGTTAATTTTTTCCCCAGTTTTTTGTTTTTTTTTAAAATCGTTTGTTGCTGTCCTATATTTTGTTGGGCGTTGGATAGTGCGGTAATAGTGAGGCAATAGTGAGGCAATAGTGACGCAATAGTGAGGCAGTAGTAAGGAAATAGTGAGGCAATAGTGAGACTATAGTGAGGCAATAGTGAGGCAAAAATTTAAATGTAAGTGTGAAACGGTGTCGAAATATTCCTATATTTTGTTGGGTGTTGTATAGTGTGGGAATGGTGCGGTAATAGTGAGGCAATAGTAAGGCAATAGTAATGCATTCGTGAGGTAATAGTGAGGCAACAGTGGGGCAATAGTGAGACAATAGTGAGGCAACAGTGAGGCAAAATGTAAGTGTGAAACGGTGTCAAAATATTCCTATATTTTGTTGGGTGTTGGATAGTGTGCTAATAGTGCGGTAATAGTGCGGCAATAGTGAGGCAATAGTAAGGCATTCGTGAGGTAATAGTGATGCAACAGTGAGACAATAGTGAGGCAATAGTGAGGCAACAGTGAGACAAAATATAAGTGTTAAACGGTGTCGAAATATGCACATAAGCACAGGGCGCGGTAAATCGGGACTAAGATTTCCAGGCGCGGTAAATCGGGCGCGGTAAATCCGGACTGTACAGAGCTGTGGCGGTCGCCGCATTACCGCCAGACGGGTCCCTCAACTCTGCTTCGGTCGCCGGGACAGCTGGGTCGGCTACGACCCCTCCGGCCACCACCGGGGCTACCGCTGCAAGGGAGGCTGCGGGATCCGTGACAACGATGGGCACTCCTTCTCCGTCACCCTCACCAGCCGGCGGGGTCGACTGCCTATCTGTGGCGAAGGTCACGACTCGTGGAAGGGCAGAACGGGCAGATGAATGCTCGTCTCGGGGGGATTCGAGGAGGCTCTTACCCGTCGGCCAGCTCTGCTCCTCGTTCGGGAGAGAAAGAGAACAGAGGCTGTGCCTCCAATTCTTCCTCCTCTTCGACCACCCTTCCTTCCCGTCGTCCCTCGTACGGGGAGACGAAAAGTGAGCCGCTGTCCTCGTACCGGGAGTCCGGAGGGGAGGAGAATGATCCCGGAAAGCTTGGGCTCCGGCAAGAAAACCTCGGAGTCGGAACTGAGCCGTATCCTGATGCTTGTGGGGAAAGTACCCCCTCAGAAACCTGTCTCGGTCGACTAAACAGAGACCGTTGTGCTTCTGACCCGCTTGTAGGGCCCAAACTACTTCCCGTGGGACGAAAGCTTCGACCTGCAAAGGATGCAAGGGGCCCACCGGATCGTCGCGAACCTGGCGAGGGAAATCTCATCGGATTAGGAACGGCTAAGGTCGAAGCTGCCGACGTCGACGATGACGATGACGATACCGGTGCCATTCTTTATCGACACGGATAAATCTTCCGAGTAGAATACTTGTACCTAAAACAACGGACGGGAATACTGCGGACGGTAATACGACGGACGGAAATACTGCGGACGGTAATACGACGGACACTGGTATACTACAGACGGTAATAATACTTTAATGAGAAGGGAGAAGGTACAACTCGGTAACGACCTGTGAGGGAGCGTGCCTCAAGCTAGCTGCGTGCCTCAGCTGAAGTCTGTATGGAAATACGGGTAAGACAGGGCGCGCTCTGAACAGTTTGTACCTTTATGAACATGTGGTTCCACAGCATCGTAAATCTCGAAACAGTGATGAGTCAGAGACAGATATTAGTGGAGAAACTAATAAAGTGGCACTGATTCAAATGACATTGGCAATGTCAACTGAGTATCGTAAATATTGGCAATGGCCAATCAGTCCGTGAGTAACGGCGTACCGTAAGTAACGGTACGTTATGACTGTTTCGATCGTTACGCCAAAGCCGGGGAAACACCGGATGTATTGTCCTTAATGGAGAAATTGATACCGGTTACGAATTAATATTCAAAATATATTCCAGGTGATATGTATGAGCAATACAAGGAATAACACTCCCCGGACTATATATCTGTGAAAAATATATGTAAATAACGCATTACGCAGAGGTGAATATTACATATATTCTGGTCAATAAAGAGTTATGCGTTAAATATGGGAAGAAGTTATTCAAAGTCGCGAATAACTTTAACATCTGATTCAAGTTCGTAACATGATAGATCAGGTAATGAAATAGAAGTTAAAATTTGACTCGTAATAATTGAAGTATTACGGGTAAAATGATAAGATCTCTTCTGGACAGATACATGAGATGTATTTAAATTAAAATTTACTTACATATGCGGTTGGCAGTGTCAACCGATTTGGAAGAAAATTGTATCTCAATTCAATAAAACAGGAAAATCGTTAAGTGTCCGATCGCTGCAACAAATGAGGTGGGCACTGAATGCTTATACTACCAACAAATGAATAAGTATGGCATAGCTAACTGGAGTTAGTGACCGTACGAGTCCCAATGAGATTGTTATTTCGGTGACGGTGACTGTTTGTTCTTTGCCCGCTGGGCCTTCTTGCGCGCACGTCGGGGCGGCTGGGTGAAATCCGGGATCTGTTGGGCAATACGTTGGTTCGGCAATACTGGTGGTACAGTGTCTTCATCGTCTCGCAGAAAGTTGGAAAGAAGGACGGTCATACTGTTGGTGTGTCGTTGGTGAAGCGGGGTGGATAGCGGCTTCGTCAGAATGTCTGCCTTGTTCTTATCAGACGGATTCGGCGAGAAATTATTTTGCCCTCTCTTACTTGTTCGACAATGAAATGATGTCTGATTTCAATGTGGCAAGCACGTGGGCTTCCAAGACAGTTGGAGGATGCAAGGACTGCACCGTGGTTATCCCCATACATAACTGACGGTGTGGGGATTGGCAAGTTGAGTTCCCGGGCAAAATTTTGAATAGCCAACACATTACGACATGCGGTTGAAGCGGCTATCACTTCTGAATTCAGGGTCGAGGTTGAGACGGTGTCCTCTCGGCGTCCTCCCCAAAGTATGGTGCCGGTGATGTCGTGTACTTCGCCCGTTCCTTGAGCGTCGGGTGAACCGGCACTGAGCGTGCATAATCAGAGTCGTAGTATGTCAGCAACTGCAACTGCTTGAGCGGTACGTTGGCCGGATAAAATAAACCGCGTTCCTCGCGCAAGTGGCGGTAGATTCGCGAAACGAGGGCGTATGCAATGTCGGGTGCGCGGATGGCGTAGACGGCCAAGTTGTTAACTGCCATCTGGATATGCGGTTGGGTTTGCGTGGCGGGCCAGAGGAGCTCGCCGGTCAGCTGTGGTAGGCTCCATTGTCGCAACGGGGAGCTAGCTGGTGCCGGCGAAGGTTCCTGAATGGTCACGGGGGTAGGGGCAAAGTTTGCGTTTGCGAATCCGCGGTCTTGCAGCAATCCCCTGATGTTGGTACGTTGGTGAACAAGCAGACCGTTGGGAAAGCGGCGGAACTGGCGGCCACAGAAAACCTTTACGTCATCCATGTCTTTGAACCGGAATTGAGCTTTGCTCAATTGTCGGCAAAGCTCTCTGTGCTGCGAAATGAAAAAGCAAAAGACGAGCATGACGCTATGGTAAATAATAAGGCGCCGGTCGTACTTTTTTGCGACCTTTCATTTTTTTTTCCGAACTTGTTCAGATATCATTGAATCCATTAATTATTGCTTTTAAAACGTTTGGATGTAAAGAAAACATAATAATAAAGACTTTTAATCGCAAAACTCCTTGCTGTACTTAGCTGGTCGGCACCTTGTATGTACGCTAAATCTCAGCTATGTCAGCTAAACCCCAGAATGACCTTTTAAGTTGTAAATTTTTTGCTATATCGTTTTTTACCAATCTTTCTGCTGAAATTCAACATACTTATTCTAATTTAATAGTCTTGACGTGTACTTACTTACGACTTAGCACGGTTTGGGGGGGGGCGCGGGGGGGGGGGGGGGGAAGGGAGGAGAGCGTGTACGCTTGCTTCGACCGCCACCTTGCTGGTCAAACAAACAGCGACAGAAGCAGATGAATTTAAACGGAATCATCCTGGTACAAGTCTTCATCATCGCTCTCTTCGTCTGCTTCGTCGCTGTCACTAGATGCAGCACGCTCGCACAACTCACATCCTTCAACAAAATACGAATGCTTTCGGTTCTCAAACCCGCACGTGTTGCATCTCCAGGGCTCCACAGCTTCCCCGTCCTCGCTATCACCTTCTTCGTCTTCGTCTTGCCCTGAATAGTGAACGCGTTTGCCTCTGGTCTTCCTCACCGTCCCTGGCACTGTCCAAACAAAAAAAAATTAATTGCAAGAACAATTTCAAAAAGTAAGCAAACGGTAAGCCGCCACACCAGACGTATACCTTTCGACGAGCTTTTGCGTTTCTTAGCAGCTGGCGGGCTTGCAGCCTCAGCTTTCCCACTCTTCCTCTTGCCCCGTTTGCCAGACTTAGAGCGCTTCGCCTTAGCATTGGGCTTGTTGGAACCTTGCGAGACGTCGCTGTTCAGACGCTCCCGCAGTTCCGCCACCTTGCCCTCCGTGGGCAAACCTAACTTCTGCAGCAAAGCAATACATTGAGCCTTTGTCATGCGTGAAAAATGCCCCCCCTGGCCCGTCTTGCCTTGCTTTTTCTTTTGGCTCCTCTGCCTGGCCAGCCTATTGAAGTAGCGAATCTTCTCCTCGCGCCCCATGTTGGCAGTAGCCTCGGACTTTTCCAGGACGAAGCCGGAGCTGATGCCAGTCGCCCCGCCTCTCCGAACTGGGCATTTCTCCCCTTGCTTATGCGCGGCCTTAGGCGCCATCGTACTCTGAGTGCAAAACTCACACCGGAGGCCCGCCTCCTTATCGCTCCTCAAGTCAAGTACCACACGATCAGCATCTTGGCCGCCGCTGCATAAAGCGCCGTACGCTACGCCCGGAACACTAAACTGCTTGCCCGCAGCTGTTTGCAGGGAATATTTGAAAGAACGAAGCTCCCGAAACTGCCAGCTAGTTAGTAATCGGGGAGACAGTGGATTCTGGGTGACCCACTCTTGGATGACGTCCCTCTCGTGCCCGTAGAGGTGAACGTTCGCAAAGCCAGCATTAGACGCAGATTCTAACCAATCCTCGACAAGCGAAAAGCCTATCCCTTGCTAAATCTGGTCTTTTGAAAAGACCTTCGACAGATTGCGCTTTGCTCCGTCGCAGGGATTCCAGGCGTGGTTCGCACATAGAACGTACGCCTCCACGTCCACACCATAAAGCGCGTGGTAGCATGATTCCGAGTAAATAAACTCTTTGCTCGTAAAATCACCACCGCCATCGCCAGTCCGCACGCCTGGCTCCGGCAAAGACGAAAGCTCGCCGCTGCCCCCATCCTGGGTACTCCGAAAATGATCAGCCCAGCAATATCGGGTGGTGTCTGCGGTGTGCTCAGTATTCATTAAGTTATGAATATATTCGTACTTGAGCTGGCCGTGCGCGTCACGAGTGACGAGGGTGAACAGAAGTCGTTTACTTTCGTGCCATTTTCCGAGTGTAATCCTGATATATCCCACTGGCCCGACCCGGGTTGCAGAGCTTCAATTCGCGCCTGAACGTAACTATCACATTCAAGGCACACACAAAGAAAAAAGATGATACCTACAAAAAAGCATAACCAAAACCTCTTGGAAAGGAGAAACAAGCAATGCTGATATAAGTGTTTTGGAAAGCACGCAAATATTTACCTTAGGCGAGTGTCACAAACATGATCCTCTTCCTGCCGCCCCATGTCCGGTCGTAGGGAAACAAAATTTTGCGTAAATTATTAAAATGTCAGTATTATTCGTAAAAACATTATTTTAATGCTAAAAAATCATTTTTACTGCAAAAGTCTGCAAAAAAAACTTTAATACCTATTGCGTCTGACTCTCAGCCCGACGTACCGACACTACAGTCAAACAGCTAGTCATACGCGCTAATTCATTGTATACGATATGTTACAAACGCTTTCCTGCAACTAAAACATATAATAAACAAACATAAACAAACCCTGCATCAATGACAAATTATTTTCCTGATTTATCTCACCTCTGGTGGCACTTGGGCGCCACCACACCGTGCCACCCAGGACAAACACGTACTGCTTGCATCCCACCAGCAATATTATAGTCGCAAAATCGTGGACGGCTACATGTCATGCATAGATTTTATGTATAGATAAATGGAATAAAAAAGAAAAAACTTAAAACGATGATTATGAAGATTGCTTTGGCGGGAAAATCCACGCCTGTGGTGGCACTTAGCGCCACCTCTTGCTCTGCACCCGCAAAACAGTATTATTACATGTCCCGATCCCGGATATCACGGAAGTACTGATTCCCCGCTAGAAATACAGCAGTGACTGAAACAAAACAACACTAAACTTGAAACAAAAAATCCTTGATGAATGCGCGCTGAGCGCGCACCGGCGCGACCGATCGCCTGCCACCTGCGTACCACCCCGCACCACGCACCTACCTATAACCGTGACAAGGCAAATGCTTGCGCAAACAGCAAAAAAACCGCATGTTGATGAAGCAAAAGCGGAAAAAAATATTGCAAAAAAAAAATGATTATGCATTCCCGCCTCCGGTGGCACTACGAGCCACCGAAGCGTGCCAGCCACCATCGCACTGTCGATCGTGAAGGCGCCCAAGTCAATCTAAATCAGCCAAACAATTTTGCTGCGGCAAATACGAATTCTATGCAAGTAATTCACCAGACAAGTGCTTCGTCCTCGCTGCTGCTGTCGGGAAAGCCGCCAGGGGGCTCGCACAGCTCAGGCCACAGCCTACGCAATCTTTGCTGCCTGGAGGAGGGTTGTTGCTGTTGGGATGGTTGCAATGTTTGCAGAGCCAGATCTCGCCTCCTTCGGAATTTGCGTCCCCCTCGTCCCAGTCGCTGTCCTTTTGATCTTCCTCATGATCTGACTCCTGGTAATTCACCGGCCGAGCCGCCCTCCTCTGTCGCTTTGCTGCTCCGCCCCGCCCAGCGGGACGTGAGCCTCGCACTGCCTCTCCGGAGGAAGGGCCACCACGCGCTGCGTTGCCCGGCTGCTTCCTTTTCCGGCCTGCTTTTTTATTTGCTTTCTTTTTGCTGCTTTTGCCTGCGCCACCTTCGGTATTGCCGCCGTCGCCGTCGCGTCCCTTGTGGCTCGCCATAGCGTCCTCCAGTCTCTGCTCAAGGTCGGCCACCTACCCTGCGTCGACAGCCCTAACCTTTTCAGCAAAGCGATACATTCGGGCTTGAGCATTTGGGTGAACCTTTTCCCTTTGCCTTGCTCTTTGCTCTCCCGCTGGCAGCAGACACCGAGTTGAAGTAGCTCTGCTTTTCCTCGTACCTCATGCCATCGGTCGCTCCGGACTTCACGTGTATCGCCAAGGCTGGCTCCCCCAAGCTCTGATGCTTGGACTTGCACCGCTCGTCCTTTTTGTGCGCAGGTACGGGGTACTTCAAGCTCTGGGTGCACTTCTCGCACCGCTTGCCCTCCTTAGCATCCTTGTCTTGGCGTAAATCCAACACAATGCGGTCACGTAACTCAACATCGCTGTGAACCGCGCCGTAGGCCACACCAGGCGTAAAAATTTTACCCTCATCTGTTGGCCGGTAAACAAATGAGCGCAGCTCCTGAAACATCCACGTCGCAACCTTCCGGGGATTCTCCTTGTTCTTGCTGATCCACGCTTCGATCACGTCCCTGTCGCGTAGTACCGATGGTTCTCAAACCCTGCTTTTGCAGCTGCAAGAAGCCAATCCTCAACGATATCGAAACCACGGCCCTGCTCAAGCTGACTCGTGAGAAATACCTTAGTGTGTATGCCTTTGTCCGCGTCGCACACGTTCCAGGCATGCCCGCCGCACAGCATATCTGAGCGCATTTCAATGTTGTACTTCTGCCAGAACCTACAGCCAGACTGCATTCAATCAGCTGGTGCGTGACATACTAAATACTTGGATTCCGCCATGATGCACTCTCTGTTATGGAAATCGCCCCCGCCATCGCCTGTGCGGATCCCCGGGCCCGGAAGAGATGACATCTCTCCGCTGCCTCCTTCCTCCTCAGTTCGCATGTGGTAATCCCATATATACCGAGTCGTGGCGCCGGAATGCTCACATCTCATAATATTATGGATGTATTCATACTGCAGCTCCCCGTCCGTCCGCCGTGTGACGCGAGTGAACAACAAATCATTCATCTTCACGCCTGTTTCGGAGTACCAAGATATGTAGTCCTGATAGACTACCCAAGCGCCAAGCCCAGGTTCAAGCAGATCGATCTGTCGCGTGACGTGGCTGCACATGCAAAAAAGTCTCACAAAAAAGCCGAATGGAAGCTGGGAGTGACCTTCGCTGCACCTTGTACTGCGCGTCGTGTCTCTCGCACTTTTTGATTTTTTCCTTGAGGTTTTTGATCTTTTCCAGTTCCGCTTCTCCTCTGTCAAAGCTTCCTCTCGCAATAGCTCGGCCTTCCATTTGTCCCAGTTGTCGTGCCACTTGCAAGGGACTGTTTTGGTAATGCAACGAAACAGAACATCCTCCTCCTTCAGTATCTTACCAACAGTCTTGCAATTGCGAGGGACATAGTTGTGGTGGCATACATCGGTGCTTCCCGGCCTGACGCAGCCTCCCTTACAAAGATATGCAGCTGAGTTTTGCTCATTCCACTTTCCACCCCGCATAATGTGCGCCAAGTGCTCGAAGCCCCCTGACTCCTCCACCATTTGCGCGTAGATTTGAGGGTGGGCTATGACTGTCTTCTGTTGTAACAATCCTGGAAATTCATGCAACACAAGACGGTGGAATACCGTCAATCTTGAAATCTTGAAAACCAACTGGGAACCATTTGTGGTTCTGAACCAATTAAAAAAGGAGTCCAATGATCCAAACCAAAATGCAGCGTTAGACCCTGACTTCCTAGCCAAGTTCTCTTTCACAACAGAAGCAGTGATCCGCTTCTCCATCGGTGTGATCTTTTCTCGCTCGGCGTTCGCCATCACTTGCTGTGAAAAGATGTCAGGCTTCTTCAGTTTTACCCCTTCCTGCAGATTGGCGTCAGCATCTCGAACAGCTTTTGCTGCTTTGCGCGCATACCGATCGCTGATCGAAGTAAAGATTTCTTGAAATTGTTTTGAGGTCATATTCCCTCGAAGCTTCCCAACAAAAGCCTGCTTGTGAGCTGATCGATAGGGAAAACTCTGCACAATTTCTTTGACAGCCTTGGCAGCTGCAGCTTCCGCTTGCCCTTGCTGTACTAGCGCTGATCATTGAGGGAACTTCTCCTTGCCTTTCGAAGATAAAAGTAAGCGCATCAGTTGGTCATCCGTCATCCCATCGAGACTCTTACTTGAGCGCATCTTTTCCTGGTATCTCCTGCTCCTTTTCAAAGTCTTACGGTGCCGAACATCGACTAGCGTCTCATCAAGTCGCTTCCTGGAATGATGGCCGCTATGTGCACTATATTCAGTATCTGACACGCCCCCGGAAGAGAATGCAGATCCACTCGATGGGCTCAACATATTGAATGAAGCAAGGGCTGACGGTGCGACTTCTGACACTCGAGAACTAGCTCGTTGTTCCACTAGCTCCACCTTTGCAGACAGCGGTATAGAGGACCGACTCCTTGCTACAGCAGACTGTACTGCCGACTGGCTTATGGTTGATTGGGTGGCTAATCAGATTCTGGCTAGGAACGACATGGCATGCCTCTGGGACAGCAACAACAAGCAGTTCATACTCACAATCACATTGTTCGTATAGCACCGAATAGAGCTTTCCAAAGGCTGAAGCCTCCAAGCTGAAAAGGGTCGAGATTGGGATGCCGACTACAGCACAAGCGGGATGTAACATAACAAGAGAAGAGGTGACGACCTGCGAGGGTGTGTCACTAGTGGCTCGCTCTGCACAAACGTGTCACAAGGGTGCTTTTTCAAAGCTCCTAAACTCACCGTACCGTACAGGGAATAGTGGCATTCGGCGGGTTTCTTTGGCATTTCTCCTTAAGTTTGAGAGCATTCCCGCTTCAACTAGTTCAAGTGCTGTTCCTGTTACCCGACTGCCTTTTGCATGCCCAAGGAGAAGATTATTGTAGAAACTATCGAGGCCTATCGTGTGGAAAGAAAGGATGGACAGCAGACGGCGTTTGTGCAAGTGAATAACGACGAGACATGGCAACCGCTACGCGACTGCAAAATTGACACTGCAATCACGATGCAGTACAATGATTTTCCAAGCCCAGATCCCAATGTGCCGGCATGGGACATAAAAGAAGACAATATGGTCTTTCGATACGCCCCGCAAGGAAAAGCCAAAGTTCCCAGTCTCACAGGAAAGCCAAAGTTTTTTGACCCTAGCCTGGCAGAACAAAAGACGACTCATAGTCGCAGAGCTAGGGCAAAGCGTCAGCAGCCTGGTTCAGCTGGAAAAAAGGATGACTCGCACGTGTCAGAAGCTGAACAACAGCCGAAAAAACGGCGGGAGGGCAAACCTTCTCAAGCCACGAAGAAGGCACAATCGCAGCAGAAGGTTTGCTGCTTCATACATACATAGTTAGGAAAGTAAGTAAGTAAGTTCGTAAATAAACAAATAAATAAATAAATAAATAAACAATCAAATCAGGAAATGAATGATGAGGCACTACAAAATACGTACATCCATGCATGCAACAACAACAGAGCATACATACAATTATTATTGCATGCATACCTACACGCATGCACACATACATACATACATAGTTGGGAAAGTAAGTAAGTAAGTTGGTAAATAAACAAATAAATAAATAAATAAACAATCAAATCAAGAAATGAATGATGAGGCACGACAAAATACGTACAGCATGCATGCAACAACAACAAAGCATACATACATATATTGCATGCATACCTACACACATGCACACATACATACATACATAGTTAGGAAAGTAAGTAAGTAAGTTCGTAAATAAACAAATAAATGAATAAATAAACAATTAAATAAGGAAATGAATGATGAGGCACGACAAAATACGTACATGCATGCATGCAACAACAACAGAGCATACATACATATATTGCATGCATACCTACACGCATGCATATATACATACATACATAGTTAGGAAAGTAAGTAAGTAAGTTCGTAAATAAACAAATAAACGAACAAATAAACAATTAAATAAGGAAATGAATGATGAGGCACGACAAAATACGTACATGCATGCATGTAACAACAACAAAGCATACATACATGTATTGCATGCATACCTACACGCATGCATACATACATACATACATAATTAGGAAAGTAAGTTAGTAAGTTCGTAAATAAATGAATGAATAAAGAAATAAACTATTAAACAAAGAAATGAATGATGAGTAACGAGAAAGCAACAACAACTATGCATACATGCACGCATACATACACGCATTGAATACATACACGCATGCATACATACACACATACAAGAGAAAATCAATAAATAAATAAATAAATAAATAAATAAATAAATAAATAAATAAATAAATAAATAAATAAATAAATAAATAAATAAATAAATAAATAAATAAATAAACAAATAAACAAATAAACAAATAAACGAATCGTTCTTGCAGTGGTCGCCCGGCCGTAAGCAGCGTGGTGGGAGGCGTGGCAGCAAAAAGGCTGCTGGACCAGTTTCACGTCGTGTCGATTTCTCTGAAGCTCTAGCTGCCACTGGGTACTGTCATCTCTTGATGTCGTTTTCTCATGACATTGGCATATTTTGCAGTGACGAGGCAAAGGAGGGTCTTGAGGAGACGAGCGCATCAGCTCCCAGGCAGGAACGGTATTAGTTTTGCAATTTCTGGTGTTTGCATGATGCGTAATGAGATTGCATTGCAGGGTGATACCAGCAGCACACAGCCCCCCGCCCCCACCACAGCCGGACAGAGATGATGTTTTCGAAAAGCTCAAGCACTTTAGCGCAATTTCCGCATCGGCCAGGGCTGCTTTGTTGAGATCGGACGAAGTCTTTACACACAATCTGGATGCTCTGCAACTTCCTGAAGAGGATGAACAGCCAGAGCCGGTGCCACTGTCGGTCCAAAAACCAAAATCATCTCTCTTCGGTGCTTGGAGAGACTCCATTAACAGCAAGTCGATCGCGGATAAGGCGGGCGACGCCGCGGACGAGAAAGACGGTAAGGGCACGCATACGGAAGATCTTACGGTGAGCGCTAGCACGGCGGACAAGGGTACGGAGGACCAAGACGCGATCGATGATGCCGATACCGCCGCCAACCTAAAGCTCATAGCTGAGCAAAAAGCAGCAGATGATGCAGCACGAGCGGCCTGGGAACAAGCGAAGAAAAATTATAAATTCTGGGAGGTCAGGCCCGCAAAACTGTATTATTATAAATTTCCAGCCGGAATGAGCGCAACCGAACAGGCGCAACAACAGAAAGGGTACAAACTGTTTTTGTTTTTCTTGCTCTTCACACCCTCCCCGTGTCCCTACTGCAATGATGTCTAGACTTGTGATAGCATACTCTGTGGGCACATCTGTGGAGTACTTCGCGTGTGTCGACAGCCAGTACTGGAGCAACCTCGGGCTGAACCTGACCGTAATTTCCTGCTTTGATAGCATGCACTGCAGTCCACCCCCCTCCTACCCGTAGGCAGGTGAATGGGTATTGATAACGATGGTGCCCCCGGCCATATGCCTTGTGCTTGGGTAAGCAATGCTGCACATACAGACATGCAATCGCGGTATCTGTTGCTTGCATAGTCCGGGCCGTTGCCTGCAACAGGACCCGCTTGGCAAGTTTATAGTTCTGGCGAATTCCATAAACACGCGATCGTGCTTGGTCGCGATTGAGACCACTCCCGCTGGAGCCAGCGAACGCACTTTTGCTTTGTCCTTTTTGGTGGAGGCAGACATAGATGCAGTGGCCACGAAGAAAGACCAGAGCGAGCACAGAGGCCGTGCCAGAGACAGCTTTCTGCAAGAGTGCGTATATCCCCTACTGGAGCCGCATATTCAAGCAGCGAACGGTCGCTTGCCGAAAGACGAGTCGCTTCCTCCCATTCCGCGCTATCGCGCCACCGTGGTCGCTCAAACCCCCCCCCCCCAAAGTCAGTGCAGACGCGAAGGCCTCTGCCTCCAGCACCGCCCTGAGCGCATCCAGCAGTCAGGGGTAAGCAACAGCAGCTTGTCTGTCATTGAAAATGATGCAAAATTTATTATGCGCAGGGATAGTATTGCGTCCCGCAAGGTCAGGCGCAAGTCGGTATTGCCAAAGGGCGAGGTGCGCGTTGTTGCAATGGATTCGTTCGTTGATCCAGAGGGAAGAGATCCTCTAGAAGGTTACGGGGTGCAGCTAGTTCCCATCAACGGAGCTCGGTACGGGGACATTGGGCTGCGGGAGGGCGAGGAGCTCGGCGGATTCGGGAGGGAACTGCTGCTACAATTTTGGGGCGACTGCTATGATGAAAAGGTGGATCCCGCAGGCTTCTCTGCTGTTTTGGCAAGTCCGGGCGACAGCACGCTCAAGATCGGTGGCAAGCTCTGGTGCTTTACCAAAGCACACCGCAAGGAAGTAGCAGAGGATCGTTCCCAGCCGCCATGCAACGCAGGCGCGCTGATAAACCATGCGCCTGAGGGTTCAGGTGCAAACTGCACCTGGATTCTGCCGAAAGGCAAGATAAATCAATACCCCATCCTCAAAATGACGGACAACCTCGTGTAAGGCGGTTTTTTTTTATTTGACTACGATGGCCAGAAGGGCTCTGTGTATTGGCCCCAGCACGTTGGGGGAGTAACGCCCCGGGACATGCCTCTGGCGGCGGATGCGGACAGGAAGTTGATTTGGCCTCGCTTCAATAAGCCTTCGCCTGCACCCCAGAACTTCAAGGTAAGAGCCTGCACCCACACAACATAAAACATGCTTGCACTCACAGCTACCTGCAAAGAAGACTGCAGCTGGTAAAAAAGTTGGAGTCGGTGGCAAGGGTGGCAACCAGACGCACCTGCCAACTTGCCTTTGCCCGACCTGCCCCCTGGGCATCAAGAAGCGCGCCAAGGCAAGGGCCAAGCTTGCTGCTGCTAATAATACTGAAGCGCGCGCGCAAGGTAATAAGCTTGCCGTGCACAATCTGATGTGATGGGTACCTGGTTTTGATTTAGAGGAAACGGACGGGGAGGATTCGGATGATGAGTCGGAAGATTCGGATGATGAGTCGGAAGATTCACCCTTGCAGTCACCTAAAAAGAAGAAAGTGAAGCGTAGCACTGCAAAGGAAAGTGGTTCAAAGCGGCCGGACGGGCAGACCCCGATCCAAGGGGGAGGTGATCGTCAGGTATGCGCCCCAGGCTGTCGATGCCCGCGGTGCCGCCAGTCGCAACGCGTCCCCGGGCATGGAGAAGGTTGCGATTGCACAGGGTGCGTACCACATGGCAAAGGGTGCAAATGTGAGGAATGTGTACCAGATGCTAAGCATGGCAAAGGGTGCAGATGCAAGGAGAAGTGCGCGCCCCCATCGTCGCCGCCGCAGGTGGTCCCCTTTGCAATCCCCCCGTCCTCCCCGCCCGACCAGCATGGCGGATATGGAGGTCAACAGCCTGCGTTGTCACCTGTTTTCCAGCCAGCAGCCGGTGGAGGCCGTGGAGGCAGCGGCCTTGCGGCGTATCTGGCATACTCACAGCAGCAAGCAACGTCGTATTTGTCACACAGTCAACAGCAAAGTACCTCCTGAATTACATGGCAGGGGGTAACTCTCGGCTTGAGTAGACCGTTAGCGCGTACAAGGTAGCATACTCGCCTCCGGTGGCGCCACAAGTGCCACCGGAGGCAGGAGAGAGCATTAACTTTCATTTTCTCTCTTGACTTTACTGTTTATGATTGATTTTGTTGTGTAATTTGTGTTGTACCGCGCTAGGATTCGGACTTGCCCTCCTGACGTAGGTATCACGGGTGGGGTGGCGCGGTAGCCTGCGTGCGCAGTCCGGTGGCGCTCCAAGTGCCACCGGAGGCGGAAAATCAAAGACAATTTATAATTTGCTTTCTTTTTTCAGCTTTGCGTCGTTTTGTTACTTAATTCGTGGCTACACAGCCTGGGGAAGCGGACTTTACCGTCAGGCACATAGCAGTCTGGAATGTGTAGTACACTATATTTAAGTAGTCAAAATGCATTATTATATTAATATAAACTAATAAAAGTTGTTTTTGCTATTTACTAAGACTTTTAATAACATAAAAAGCATGCCGGTAGTGACTACGCAAATTTGTGCAATCCTTACGACCTACGACCTTCCGGCCCTTCGTATCAGGAAGAGGATCATGCGCCACCCCCACCCCCCCCCGCATATGCGCACACTGTCCGAATAAGTCATGGTTTGTGGGAACGAGGAGGATTTGAGAGTTCATATTTGCAGGGTAGCTAGCCCCAGGCTCGATGTTGATGCTGATATAATTGTGGTGGAATTCACACAAATATTTGTCTTAGGCGAGTGTCACAAACATGCACCACCCCCCCCCCCCCGCATATGCGCACCCCTGTCGGAACAAGTCATGGTTTGTGGGAACGAGGATTTGGGAGCTCATATTTGCAGGGTAGCTAGCCCCAGGCTCAATGTTGATGCTGATATAAGTGTTTTGGAATTCACACAAATATTTATCTTAGGCGAGTGTCACAAACATGCGGCACCCCCCCCCCCGGCATATGCGCACCCCTGTCGGAACAAGTCATGGTTTGTGGGAACGAGGAGGATTTTGGAGCTCATATTTGCAGGGTAGCTAGCCACAGTCTCGATGTTGATGCTGATACAAGTGTTTTGGAAAGCACGCAAATATTTACCTTAGGCGAGTGTCACAAACATGCACCACCCAAACCCCCCCCCCCCAAGTAACAATGCAAGCAGCGAAGCAACATCAACCATTCCAATGAAACTCACGACGAAAAATGAATCATCTGCGCTGGGTTTCGTACTGTCGAAAATGGCGCTCGCACTTTCTAATATTCTCGTTGAGCGTTTGAAGCTTCTTGTTAGTAAGATCACGCTTCTTGGGGTTTTTGGCAAGCTTATCAAGCTCCCTGTCGCGCTCGAGCTTCTACTTATCGTAGTTATCATGCCATTTGCAGGGCACGGTCTTAGTGATGCAGCGGAAAGAGACTTTCTCATCATCCAAGAGCTTTGTGAGAGTTTTGCGAGTTCGTGGCTTATAGAAATGCCGGCAGCCTGCGGAGCATTTTCCTCCGCAGATGTATGCAGCCGAATTATCAGTAACCCACTGCGTGCCTCGCAAATCTACGACAAGTTTCTCAATACTGCCCGATGCAATCACCATTTGCTCAAATATTGTCGGGAAAGCTTTGTCGCGGTAATTGTCATGGAAGCTGTCGAGAGTCCCGTACCAGTATAGCGTTGTGCGACCTGACTTGGCGCCCATCATCTCTAAAATCACCTTCTTGGTGGTGAGCTTTTCCAACTGGGAGATGCCCTCGCGCTGTTCATCCCTGGTTCGCTGTGCGAAAATATCGATGGGCACAACGTCACACTTAGCTTTCCTCTCGGCCAACTGCTTCTCGACCTTTGCAGCTTTGTTAGCGTAAGCCCAGCTAATGCATGTGAAATAGTCGTTCCACTCCTGGGTGGTCATCCTTCCTCTCAGATTGCCTACGATTGCTTGTTTGTGAGCGGCCCGAGCCGGCATCTCTTGCAGCACCTCCTTTATTGCACTAGCGGCCGCAGCCTGTGCCTTATTCTTGCGTAGCAGGGCGCTAGTCTCAGGATACATCCTCTCCCCCGCACTGGAAAGAAGCATGTCCTGCAATGCCCTGTCATCAGGATATTTTTGAGATACCTGCTTGGATGTTTGTTTATTGGACTGATATTTCCTACTTTTCTCCAGCCTTTTGCGGTGCTTGGGGTCGACAGAAGTCAAATCCACGCGCGGAACGCGCGAATCTCGCTTTCGTTTTCTGTTAGGCTCTGTCTCACTGCTGTGAGGTTCAGTCTCGAGGACAGATTTGCGTTTTGATGCAAAAAAATCATCGTGAGCGTTGTTTCCGTTCGCCTCTTGCTTCCCAGACCGGTGGTCGTGGCTTGAGTTGAGAGTTTGCGGACTTAATGCAGGAAAAGGATCGGAAACCACAGAACCGTCGGTATCCTTGCGCAAATCTGGAGGTTGACGCACTTGCTGTTGTGGGACATGGACCAGCCACGACATCGTTTACATCCAAGAAAAAAAAAGCACTGTTCCATGTCACAGTACACACCGATTGCCTAACAGACCTCCATGTCGGAGCAACGTTTGCTGGCTGTAACAAATAAAAAATGACAGAAAAAAAAATGGAGTCGACAGATCGCAAGGAAATGCATCTACCTTTGCCTCCGCAGCGAGCACGTTGCCCGTGCGTGGCTCACCCGACCAAAACAATCAAAACGCAGCCAAGATGGTTTGAGAGGACGTTCGTTAGGAATGAAATGATACCCCCAAAATCTGCCAACCGTCGGGGGAAATAGGCATTTCTCCATCCTTTTTTGAAGTCAAAAGATCAAGCTTTGCATCTTTCAAGTTTGCCCGTAGGACATCAACCATACGCATGTCAGGGAAGAAAACTGTAGTTGAAAGCATTCAGCAGTTGCGAGTGGACAAGTCTGAAGATGAAGCAAAGGCTTTCTGCAAGTCAACGGCAGCAAAGAGTGGGTCCCGTTTGCCAATGTTGAGATTCCACCTGCAACGAGGGCGTGTTATTGCAACCTTCCTCACAACAGTTACACGTGGAGCCATTTGTCTGATAACATTGTCTATGTTTACAAGGGAAAAGGGGGCGACAAAGCAAAAAAGGTGGTGTACTCGCGTGAGGAGAAGGGTTCTTCGACCCAACCCGCGTAGACACATCTGAATCAGATGGCAGGAAGAGTAGCAGAAAAAGGCAAACAACACCTCATTTCGACCCCTCTGCATCTGAACAGCCATCCAAGCGTACAAATAAGCAAGGGTCGTCTGATTCTAAGCATACAAACGAAGGCAAACCATCTTCGAAGCGGTGCGTTTGCATTATTCATGACATTAGCTGAGTGTATTGAATGCTACTCATTGTGTGTTTTGTGTGGTTCAAACTTGCAAAACCTGAAGTGGACGTGAGGAATCGAACGGGTAAGACGTTTGCGCCGTGCTGAGCTTTGTCAGTATGTGTGATTTAAATTCAGTGAACGGACATCCGCTGGCGATTGACTCCCTCCCTCTAAGGTTCGACCATCTCAATCGTTAACGCTTACTCTACTATTTTTAATTATTTCTTCTGTGAATCATTGTTTGAGGCTGCTGATGCGACTGCTGAGTTACCTAAACGCAAAGGGAAAGACAAGGAAAAGTCTGCATCTCAGAAGCGGTGAGTTTGCCCTCATCTAAGTGCATTGAATGCTACTCATTGTATGTTTTGCGTTGTTCAAACTTGCATAGCACTACTTTGAAAGAACCGCCCAATCCAAAGGGCGGTGAGGAATCGAACGGGTAAGACGTTTGCGCCGTGCTGAGCTTTGTCAGTATGTGTGATTTAGTGAACGGACATCCGCTGGCGATTGACTCCCTCCCTCTAAGGTTCGACCAACTCAATCGTTAACGCTTACTCTACTATTTTTAATTATTTCTTCTGTGAATCATTGTTTGAGGCTGCTGATGCGACTGCTAAGTTACCTAAACGCACAGGGAAAGACAAGGAAAAGTCTGCATCTCAGAAGCGGTGAGTTTTCCCTCATCTAAGTGCATTGAATGCTACTCATTGTGTGTTTTGCGTTGTTCAAACTTGCATAGCGCTACCTTGAAAGAACCGCCCAATCCAAAGGGCGGTGAGGAATCAAACGGGTAAGACGTTTGCGCCGTGCTGGATTTTTGTCCGTGTGTGTGTGATTTAGCGAATGGGACAACGTACAGTTCCCACAACCCACGCGAACAGGTGATAACATTGCAACAGCTAGCTCAGCTAGCAAAAGTGTCGGAGGCCGCAAGGGATGCCATTACAAGTAGCGCAGGCGTGCATGGTTTAAACGGCGAAGGTAGCTTTCAACTCTTACTAATTATAAACCACAGACCCGCCTAGGGGGGGGGTGCATGTTTGTGACACTGGCTTAAGTCCAAAACACTTCTATCAGCATCAACATTGAGCCTGGGGCTAGCTACCCTGCAAATATGAGCTCCAAATCCTCCTCGTTCCCACAAACCATGACTTGTTCCGACAGGGGTGCGCATATGCGGGGGGGGGGGGGGGTGGTACATGTTTGTGACACTCGCCTAAGACAAATATTTGTGTGAATTCCACAACAATTATATAAGCATCAACATTTAGCCTGGGGCTAGCTACCCTGCAAATATGAGCTCCCAAATCCTCGTTCCCACAAACCATGACTTGTTCCGACAGGGGTGCGCATATGCGAGGGGGGGGGGGGGGCGGGGGAGTTGGTGGTGTATGTTTGTAACACTCGCATAAGGTAAATATTTACTGTTAGATGATCAGGAGGAGGATGCTGGCGCCGCCGCAAAGGCTGCTGGGACGGGGGGCAAAGACCAGGGCAATGCTGGCGCTGCCGCTGGGACGGGGGGCAAAGACAAGGGGAATGCTGGCGACGCCGCAAGCTTTGCTGGGACGGGGGGCAACGACAAGGGCAATGCTGGCGCTGCCGCTGGGACGGGGGGCAAAGACAAGGGGAATGCTGGCGACGCCGCAAAGGCTGCTGGGACGGGGGCAAAAGACCAGGGAAATGCTGGCGCTGCCGCTGGGACGGGGGGCAAAGACAAGGGGAATGCTGGCGACGCCGCAAGCTTTGCTTGCTCGGGGGGCAAAGACAAGGGAAATGCTCACGCTGACAAGCCCGAGAACAAATATGGAAAGCAGAAGCAGGGGAATGATGGCGCCGCCGCAAGTAGTGGTTACCCTTCCCAGGATAAACAGGGGTTGTTGCAAATATACTTGGATCTCAGGCTCACATTCGACAGCACAAGCTCGGAGATCGCGTGGGTTTCGGTTTCGGTCCCGCCAACCGATAGCTTTGGCTACAGGTTTCCCAAGGATGCGTCTCAAGACGATGCAGAGGAAGGGATGCGCGGGTATGAACATTTTGTCTGAGTCTTTAATATGGACTGTTTTGGCGTAGGGTGTTGATTGTGCATGTCTCATCGAGGGATGCGGACGATGTTCCTGAGTATTTTGCTCTGCTGGACAGCCAGTTTTGTAAAAAACTCGACAAAAACCTGCAGGTACCCACACGGTTGCTATATTGATCAGCGTGCACTTCATCATTAATGAGTCATATTATTATGACTCCAGACCGGTGACCGTTTGTGCTTTTTTGGCGGCCCACAAGAAGGAATGCTCCTGGTGGGGTAATCATAATATGATTCTCTTTGTCATATAAGCATTCTGACATGTGACAACAAACACTAGGCCCGGCGTCTTTTTGCGAGCGGTGCGTGACGACAACTTGGTATGGAAGTTTGAAGTTGTGGAGTATGCGCTGCTGGTAGCGAGGGAAGTTGAAAAGAAGGTTCCGGATTCCCCGCGTCGCTTCAAGCTTGAGTTTGCCAAGTACAACGATGTTGACCCAGTGGCGACAAAGCGGCTTCAAGAGTCTGGTGAGTTTGATGGTGCCCTTACCAAGTGCTTCAAAAGCCAGGTTCTGGGCCCTTTGGTGTTGGCACATCGCCCTAGGCAGGATTTCTTTCATTTCTGGGAAAAAGAGGAGCCGATTCCGTACATTAGTACGTACGATCGCGCAGCTGAACCCAAAGCCTCAGTCAGAGGCAGGGCTGATGATATGGAAATAGTCCTGGGGTACGCTTACATTTTTTTTTTTTTTTTTTTTTTTTTTT
The DNA here is from genome assembly GCA_019918135.1 of Paulinella micropora. NCBI lineage: Eukaryota > Cercozoa > Imbricatea > Euglyphida > Paulinellidae > Paulinella > Paulinella micropora. The sequence continues at coordinate 29,607 of WBZZ01003303.1, forward strand.
TTTGCTAACTAGATTGAGTTTGTCTCAGGGACGACGATCTGAACCTTAAGCTCCCGCCGGACCCTCTCAGGTTCTTAATTACGTTCGAAATGCTAGCACATAATTGTATTTTACACTGTGCTGCAGGCCGGAGGGGCAAACTACAGACTCGGATGATGAAGGCTTGTACCTTGAGGATTCATCTAATCTTGCCGATTCGGAATTAGACTTCAGCTCGGCCATCAGCGGTGCATCACCGCCAGGCGCCTCCAAAAGAGGCAAGCAGAAAAGAAATGGTGTGCGCAAGCCCGGCAGGTACTAATCGCTGCTGACAGTGTCCGTTTCGCTCCAGAAGTTGTGTAATCTTAGGTGCTCAAAGAAGTCCAGAGCTTCTCTGAAGCCCAAGACTGACAGCAAGTCCGAGCTTACGCCTGGGGCCGATACTTTCGAAGCTGCCTTTGTCGCCAGTGCCTTGAGCTCGAGGCGCAAGGCCCGGGCCACCACCCTCCCCAAGTATAGTCCTGAGATTTTGGATCGCACCTGCGGAAATAAAGGCAGTGAAATCGAAGGCATGGAAACTCCTACGGTGTGGTGGGCGCCCGCTAACTCAGGCAAACTGGGTGGCCCGGCCGCGAAAGAGGGGGAGCTTTTTGATGGGATCAAGAACCCGCTCTTTGTCTTTTGGGGGGAGGTTGTGGACCAGCGCGAGGAGCCGGAGAAGTTTAAGACTGTCCTGAATACACCAGGCAGCAACTCTATCCTCATCAAGGGCAAGATCTTCTATCTTACCGCCCAGCAGCGACAGATGCTATTGAATGGTAGAACCGCCGGCAAAGCGACCTGGAGATAAAGAACAAACTCCAGGCAAGGCAGCTGCAGACAAACAAGAGGTGAAACATCTTCATCCCAGCAACTCGTCACCAGCACCGCCGGGAAAGCCAACTGAAGATGAAGAGCCAAGAAGCCCCCCGGCACTGTTACCGCCCGAGCCGCCGAAGCCGAAGCCGAAGCCGAAGCCCAAGCATAATGCGCGCATCGACGAGGAACACGTGCACGACCCCGTCAAGTGTGGCGGGGCTCTACAATGTCGAGAATGCCGTGGCTGCGGTCTTGGGTGCAAATGCCCGCACTGCGACCCGCACAGCAGTGGGTGTGAGTGTGGCAGGTCAACCTGTCCGCCTGTACAACGCTCTGCTCCGTCGGAGATATACCGTTACCGGGAATATCCGTTACCTAATTTGTCTTCATTGGCAAATTCACGTAAACTTATTCTCGACCGGCCCTCCTTGCTAATTACCTATGTAATACTATTTTTGCATACTTGTTTACTTGAGTTGTACAATACATCTTGTCTAGACATTCTTGAATCATCAAGAATAAGGCATTGTCCCCGTCGGGACTTATGTAGGCCAGTCAATTGTAGAACGGATAGCATAGATGGAACGGATAGGTGTCATAGCTAGGGTGCTCAAGCAGCACAGTCTGTACCTCAGAATTAAAAGGTAACCACACTGCATAAGTGAAATGAAACACTTGGACAATAATAACGGATTAGTAATATAGTATTGACTAGTTATTGAATATAGAGAGCGATCAATCGCCTCACGGCATTGCACACCCTCTGCGCTTAATAACCTTTTATTCCGGCAAGTACCGTTGCCCGTCAGCTAGTGGGTCTTCCGGCTCGGAAGATTTACAACTCTGTCGGTTAATGAGCCTTGTTCGCGAGAAGACGGGAAGAGCCATACAAACAGCATTCCTGAGCTTGAGCAGGTCCTTGAAGACCGATATCAAACTTGGGAGTTCACGTTTAAGATGGTAGCGACCTCTGAGAGCTCACAGCTAGGAGACATAGTTGGTTTCATTGCAAAGCATCCGGAGAAAGCTGAAGAGAAATGCCCATGGGATGAGTCTGCATTTAGTGAAGATGAACATTACAGACAGAGTCAGACACTAGCGACAGTGACTCAGCAGCTCGTACAGAACTTAAGATACTTGCAACATCATCAGACGCTGAGGCATCTATACCAAAAGAGAGCCAAGATGCACGCATGCGACCGAAAGAACGAAGTAAGTCAAAGAAAGAAAGAAGATCGAGAAGACGTAGGCTAAAAGAACGCAAGGAACACGCAAAGGCGATGCGAACGCTAAGCCTTTATGTTTCCGTTGCCTTCAAGCATCCAACACTCATAGCTTTATGCATGACTGTCTCGGATGGCAACCCTATACGCATGATGGTGCTTGTTAAGCGCCGGTATGGGGGTGCCAACGCAGCAGGAATGATAAAACGTATGCTTGTTTTTATTTCATCCTACCCAAGAGGGGACATTGAGTTGTGGCTGGATAGAAATAGGTATCTTGAAGAGTGCATTCAGCGCGACTACGGAGGTAAAATTCCTGACGATTCTTTTCTTCTTTTCTCTTAATGAAGTTTAAGAAACATACAGTTTTCGCGGGGTTGGATACTATGGTATACCAACTCGGTCGCGAAGACCGACTGAACCACCGTGAGGTGGAGAGAGTCATTGGCAAAATTTTCTTTTGAATTCTGGTCCGGAATCTCGGGTAAACCAGACTAGGCAAATGACACACAAACCCAACACAACCACATTCATTCGCAGACCGGCACAAGGTACGTTTGTAGCTAAAGAGAGCGAGGGTGAGGAAGAGAAGGGTGGTTGCTACAAGTGTGGGGCCAAGGACCATTGGCGCGCGACGTGCCCAAAATTGCCTTGCACACGGTGCAAGGGCAAAAAGCACAATCGTGCTCAATGTCCTCGTGCGAAGACAATGGTGTTAGCACAGGGTGAGGATAACGGGAGAGTTAGTCCGGATGATGATAGAGTTACCGTGCTAGAAGACGTAGATATAGATCAAGTGGATGGTCTAGAGGGAGTGGGAGAGGAAGAGCAAGG